>QNGE01001664.1:0-148862 GCA_008508345.1 Paragonimus westermani
ACGGGCATCCAGAATAGAGTCGGCTGGCCTGCATGTTACACTATTCACCAAGTGTATACTCCACGATTATACCAGACAATAATTCATCACCACCTCTCCCCGTTCGTGTGCACTTATGCTCACAGTTCTAGTTGTTCCCTGTACTGCACGTTCGTATTGTATCGGCTTTTGAAGTTCAATCACGTGAAAATCCGACCCAACCATATCCCACCCGAGTGTTTACCCCTATGCATTCTACCTCCCCTGTTTTTGGCCGTCACTTGCACAATGACCCTGATGTCTGTTAGATTGCATCAATCTGAGTTGTGCGAATAGCCAAATACCGGTTATTGTACTTTGCTTGAGTGACACGTACAACACCTTTTTGGAGATGGACTTCTTCCATTGTTTTTGTACCTGTTAACTGCTCGGAAGGATTCTGTTGGGTATGAAAGTTATTCTTTGTCCACATCTTTAGCCTGTTCGGCACCAACTTGTAATTCGTTTCTTGGGGACGATCTGTCAATCGAAAATGTTCACAATTTGCTCAATGGTATCGTGGCACTGCGATTCAATCATGTTTTGATTAGTTGAGATCATTGGTTTATCACCACGTGTTGTTCAACGTCTTCGTCGAAGATCGTGAACGTAGTACAACAGAACTAAAACAAGAGTTGGACTAAAATTAGGCTGACAGTAGTCCGTCGCGTAGAAGGTCTTTTCGATCCCCATCACACAGTGGACAGCCAGTTTGTCGAATCTGATTCCAAAGAACACTATTAATAATCACTATCCCCATTAACAGTCTTTCTATTCATGGTAAGCGAACAAAGAGGGTCTGTTGTTAATGATGTTGTCCGTCTGTTGCTTGTCCGTAGACTGATCAAACTGATTACTTCTGTAATTTCAATGGTCCGAATGATAATATGGAAAGTCTGTGACGGTGAACACGAGAAGACCGGGTGTCTGCCTTATCGCTCATTCAGATTCGTTGTAAATGACGCACTTTATTGATCGTATTTGATGCAAAATTCTAACATGCTGTTGATGAACTGAATATTTTCTATCATGTCACAATTGACGAATTCACTGTCACCAATTGTAAAAACAATTCTTCATCATATTATAAACTATACTTCAATAGGAAATTCCCACAATATCGTTAAGTGGAACATAGTGACACATAATCCAAGACAGTAGCGGCCTACTAATAAGTCAAGCCTTCAAACACTTCCAACTTTTAATGATCATTATCCATACCTAGTAGTGATAAGCCCAAGTTCTCATTTACACTTTCGTTAAAATAGCCACCTTTTAAAGTTCACATCTTTTAGGAATCTACTTAAGCTGAACTTTGTTACGACATGGTGGCTACCTGTGTGAGTTCTCCAAAAACTTCCAACATAAAACCAATCCGCTCAAAGTAATCTGATTCTTTAGTTTTTCTCTCAAGTTTTTTGTCAAAGTATTTGACAATAGTTGATGCTTTTTGAAGATATACAGCCTTATTAGATAACCGCCTTGCCGCAGATTCGAGATTGTCAACCTTTAAGAAGTAAGCCTACAGAAGCCTTACTAAACCTTCTGCGGTTAAATGTTTCAAAAATATGGAGGCGGCTTGCTTCTCTCGCAAGCGGAAGCGCAGTTTTGATGGGCCATTGGGATATTAAGTACAAGGAAGCTGTACAGTTAATAGCTTGATTTTTACATTGATTGCAATGGGAGCTTGATATGGAAGATAACAAAAAATGTGTTGTAGAATTTTAACAGTTCATATGCTATTTTACTGACGAACGTGTAACAAAATGTTATATATGACATACGGGTAGCAACAGCGGAAATAGCCGAACCATTCAGCAGAAATGGATGACCAGGTGTTATCAGTTCCAGTGAAGTCAAGCAGTTTGATTTCAGAGTTTAATGTAACTGCTGAATGCTAACATTTCATCTTTTGCGCGTATTGTGAGTCTTCAGGTAATAATATTGACTGAAATGTTAAGTCGGTAACGATTTTAATAAACGGAACGTTTGCAGAAATTTTCGTTTAATAAAATCGCTTGTTTTGGGGGAAATCACACCTACCAGCCAAATTATTACGCGGTATTTCGCTTCAAGGTATGCTTTCCAATTAATCATCTATAATCCAGTGTTCATGACAAACTCGTTAGACTGCCATCGACAGACATCTAGTTTGCTCTTCAAAAGGCGACTATGATTAATCAAATTGGACGATGCCATGAGCATGATGATCATCAGATATCATTACGTTCAATTTGCACGTTAATTGGGAAAAGGAGGCGGAATTTTGACCTTTTTATGCACGGAGAATGTAATGAACCGCAAGAAAAAACTGACGCCTAAAATTACTTTGTTCCATCGTGAACTTTTGGAAGAAAGTTCCCACATAAGTGGAACACGATTCACAAGTGAACACGGTGGATTGCCGAAACCTCTGGTGCCGTACAATCACGCTGTGAAATAAACTCGTTGGTTCAAACAGTTTCAGCTTACGATACCCACCGTGTTCTGCAGGTTCAATAAATGTAAGTGGAATATAGACAGTATATTTGTAATACATAACACCATAAATATTTGATAACATTTTTTATCACAGTACATAACAACCCAATATACTCAGCATATATGAATTAAATAAATATCATTTTCGCATTGCCACAATGGTTTTGTTCCGCTACCAAATGCACGACTGAAACAAACTTTCTTAGAAATGCATTTCTAGTGGCGGTATATTGTACTATCTTAGTTCAAATTGTTTCCTGGCGTTCTATCAAATGAAAACCGCTCACTTCTATGAAGAAACTCGCTCCGGAATGAATGAATGGATCTGTTTAGTGGAAGCCTCTCTTCCTGGGGGCTGAATTCCGATCCCGTGAGTTTCGATCTTTGTGACATCAATAAGCTGAGCAAAAAATGTTATTTTATCATAATGGTCAAAGTTAATCTGTGGTTATGGTTAACACAGGTATCATCTTGACTGTACGAAGATCTTAAGGGTAGTACGGACCTTTAAGGTGAAGTGCTGTATTAAACTTACAGGATTGTTGTAACTACTGAGCAGCTATTGTATTTACACGAAGAACTAGCCGTTCACGTTGAACATAACAGGGTACCTGTAAACCGTACTGAGTGAAACATGAGAAACAGATAACAAACGTTGGTTCTGCATAATTCACTAGTAACTGCACAGCAGCGACATGATTACAGACTGGCTGAGATTCTGGTTCAGTGACTAATTCTAGAAAAGCGCCAAATTGTGTTCATCGTACGTGACTAGCAGAGCTATACCACAACTACTGATATAGCTGGGCTCAAAAGAAAGATAAGGAGAATATTGGGGTAGGGAAAATAGTCTACGGAATACAATTCTGTAAGTTTATTTTTGATAGTCGCAGAGGTACTGGACCCCTGCTTCACAGTGGTGTTTGGTTCATATTAAACTGTACAAACTGAGTCACTAAGTTCAGCTGCGTACAGTCGAAAGCAAAATCTCCGTTATCCACGGCGCGGTTACATTTGCAAGCGGTCAGTCCGGAACTGCACTATCCGATTGTTCCGGCGATCACATAATAAACGTTGGTTACTCACGATTCAAGGGTCAAAACTCACGCAGATTGTTAGAAGCTAGTTGTCCCGATAAAATCCGAAGTCCACACCATTTTGGGGGGAACTCCAACTGGAAGGCTTGCTTAGAAAGCTTGTTAAAAGCAAGCCTTCTAAATGGGTTCGCTTAGCAAACAGCGTCAGCAGCGATTGTGCTGCCTGGCCTGGCCCTGCACCTGACTGCAACCACAGCCAAGATAGCCGACACAGAATGTGCAAGCATTTGAATTCAGATAACACGACGCTACCCACCCGATGTATTGGCCACCAAGGTCCAAGATCGATAATAACTGGCAGTTGAAAAACATCTATGTAAACGTCTTAGAGTTCAGTTAGCAGTTTACTAGAACTGGTGTTGATGTGAACTGAGTCCGGTTGTCTGGCTACAGGTGTACAAGTGCGTATTGGCCTGAAATACAACGCGGAACAGTGATCGTTGTTGTGACTCTGATCGGGTACAATCAACAATAGGCCTTGCGGGCAATAACAGCAGTAAGGTGAACACGTGACTCCGAAGAAGTACATACCATATTGTCACTTTTACAAATGGTAGCGTTATTTTTAAGTACGTGGAAGAATGAGCTGTTGGTCGTTGAAGCTGCGACCGGTCAGAATGTAATTTGAGTCTTGGCACGAGTGTGGGGCACACAGGCGACTATGACACCTATACAGCAATCGTAAAGACGGATATCACCGCAGAATGTCCTATCATCACTTACTACTTAAAATATGCATCGACGTAAACAAACTAGAATGCCTCAACGATCGGACGAGCGAAGTTCATATGGAGGCTGACCGTAGAACATTAGGTAGTCGCCAAGTAATGGGATGCACCTTGACGGATAATCAGACAGCTTGCTGGCACCTCAAACGTAGTCTCAACCAATTGTCAGTTTAGTAGTCCATGTTAGGAAATGTGTTTATCTCTGGGCAATCGTTTTCATTTTAAAGTTGCCAGAATTATTAGAATGAAATTATCGTGGGACAGCGGCTTGAACAGAGAAAAGGATGAAGACGCGATCAGCGAACATCTTGAAAGATTTAGCTAATGCTGAACAGACACGTTGACGGTAAGGCTGACTGAACAAAATCACGAGAGTAAACGTGAACCACTTAATTTAGACGAAAATGATGGACTGTTTGAGGGCTGGATCCATTCCGGTGACTCGTCGGATGTCAACAACAGGTACCGGTGTTTCGTGAGTTGTGTTTGGAAGATTGCGACAACATTTTCTCTGATGATCAGAGTAATAATGACGGTAGCCTCCACTGCTGTGTTATGGCTGCTGATGAGGTGCTACAAGCCATCAGTATGACCAAACTCTTCTGTGGGGCAGTAATGTATGATGACCTCATAACCCAACA
Organism: Paragonimus westermani; assembly: GCA_008508345.1. Classification (NCBI taxonomy): domain Eukaryota; kingdom Metazoa; phylum Platyhelminthes; class Trematoda; order Plagiorchiida; family Troglotrematidae; genus Paragonimus; species Paragonimus westermani. The sequence goes on from QNGE01001664.1 coordinate 4,966, forward strand.
GTATTATCGCCCACCGTCCCGTTAGGTTAACAGTGTACATGGTAATACCTCTCTTGATCCAGAGATGGACGGCAACAAGATACGGTTGGTTGGCAGGGAAAAATGACGACCATATGAAGCTTCGTCAAAGTTCTCCAACACGAAAACCTGCCAGTAATTCCACTGCGCTGAAAGCAGCGTACGCGAAGCATGAGCAATGGCCTTCTGGGAGCCGTCTGTGGGGATGTTTGAGATGACTGCTACCCCACCGTAGTTTGAAGCATTGGTGAAAGCTAGAGTTGGGAGTGTTGAATCGTATTACGTCAGCAATATGTCATGGCTGAGCATCGTTTCTAACCTGGTGAAACATCTCTCGAAATTGACAGACCGACACCACAGAGTGTCCTTCTGTAGCAGACGCGTGAACAGGGCCTGGACATCGTGTGGTGTTGAAAAATATACTATGATAACTGATGAGTTCACTGAGAGACCGAAGCGGGAAGACAGTGCTAAACATACGTCGCCGTTGGGTATTACGAATGTTCTCAGGATCCCTATAATGACCGAGGAAACCATAAATCAAACTAAGACAACGGATGGGCTGAAAAAACATTTGTCATCTCTTCACCGACAGTCGGACCCAGTACTCCTGAACGCGTCGGAGAACCGTGATCGTTCAACTCCAGAGTTCAGAGGTTGTCTCACCAATTATGACAATTTGGTCTGGACAGGCGGCAGTCCCAGGAAAATCAGTAATCAGTGAGTCGAATATCTGCTGGAAAATGGCTGGTGTGAATTTGATACCAAACGGAGGTCTGAGGGATTGAAGAAGGCTTCGACGAATGATGGTTGAGTAGTTCACGAGATTTCGGTGCCGCCTTCACCTGGAATAGTACCTCAGCTGAGAACGCTGACAAAATAAGTGGCGCCGTTGAACATGGTGAATATTCCTCCTGGCGCTGGAAGGGAATGATATTGTGATTCATGTGTAACATTGAGAACTGTTCAGATTTGAGCGCAAATTCGGATGGACTCAGTCAATTTCCTCAACACAAAAATGAGGTCTGTCCATATTGAGCAACAGACCGCCAGCATGACACAAAATCATTTTACACGTCTCAGCGTTTTGCATGCGGCTGCGTTTCGAGTACGGACGTGTAGAGATCAGGTCGTTTAAGACGGAGACCGGTTAACCGCCTGGGCAAAGCTGCAGCCTGGTCTCACCAATGCTGTTCGGGAACACGAAGGTGAACTGCTGAATAATGTGGTTAGACAGCTATGTGGGTTTTGGCAGAAGACCACACCCGACGGCAGGTGGATTGGATTGGTGAATTCAAAAAGGACAGGCAGTTGGAGCCAGTCGAGCCTCTGAAGATCCATACTAGAGTTGAAGATGTACCACTTCCCTTCAATGGTGGCGTCGCTACTGCTTCTCGGAAATAATCACGATGTCAGAGGTCATGTCTAACCGAAGGAGAATCGAAACACTATTGGTATGAACAAACACAAGCTTGAACTGACCGGTGAACCTGACTGAGGAATTGGTTAGCAGACGGTTAGAACTGTCAACTCGAATACAACACCACCTCCACCATAGTTCGAATGGCCGTCTGGCATGTAGCGTGTGTTCTGCGTAGGACAAAATGTAAACTGCCGACTCACAGGAGTATCCATTGGTGCAGTATTATAGGTTAGGTAATCACTTCAGCGTCCTGTACGAATTGATTTAAAAGACATTGGAAAAACACATCTACTTTGACCGTTTGAACTGTACACTGCATAAGCGCATGGACATCAGTAGTAATAGTGGTAGTGGTAGTAGTAGTAGTCGGTGCGCTGAACCACCTCTTCGTGGTGCCTACTGGGCAGTCTTGGTGTAAACCTTGACTGGCTAAGCGTTCAGCAACTCAAGGTAGGGCCAACCACTCTACCTGAATTTAAAGTACTGGTTACAATCAATCAATACAATGAACTTACCGCCAGCACCTCCGTGCAGGCTTCTACCAGTACACAGGATAGGCGAGCGGAGTAAGTCTGTTCAGAATGTGGCCAAATTTGCAAGTCGAACGCTGGTTTGTTGGCGCATACTCGTATGCATCGACGCAGGAATGATCGGGAGCAAGATGTTGCGCCCAGCATGCCATAGTCTTTGACTGCGCCGACTGTGATCGCACCTTTTCTACCAAAATCGGTCTCAGTCAACACAGGAGGCATGCTCATCCAGTCGAACGCAACCGTGAGAATCTCAACCACATGAAATCCGCCGGAACAAATTGGTCTCAGCAAGAATCGGTTTCCCTCCTGAAGTATGCCCCGTCGTGCCCTACTTGACGAGATCTCCATAATCGGCTCCTGCCACTTTTCCCAGGTTGTACTGTGGAGAGCATCCGGACGCGTCCGTATGCACTGAGTTGGTAGAGAAATCCTGTCCCCATTGCCAATCCAGTCACCGTCTCGCTGACCAACGTGACATCTGGTACTGAGTCCCAGGCTGCTGAAAACTCCGAGTGGTTTGCCTGTTTGATCTAAACAGTGATTACCCAACTGGAGTCTAATAGCGAGGCTTCCTTACAAACCGACGGAATACCAGCTAATGCCCGTGGTATTCAGGCAGGTATTTTCACGATGGTACAAGCTAAGTCGCTGTTGAACATGCATGCCGCACAAGCGTCTCCGTACACCTGGCGACTGACTACCCGACGACGTGGTCGCATTAGCGTCGGAGCCCTCGTGACCAGCAAACAAATACGGAGGGCTAACTAGGCAGCGATTCAAACGCTGTACCATCAGCGCAGGAAAGATGCTGCTTTTGCAGTTTTTCCTGGCAATTGGAGAACTGCCTACAAAATGGACCGTGACCTTCCGGATAGTTCCAACGGATACTGGTCCGAAGTACTATCGGCTCATCCGCACCCTGATGAGCGACCATCCCGCACGATTCTGCCTCCGGACTGGTCATTGGTCGACCCGATCACCGGAGATGAAGTATCACGCACCTTGAAGCAAATGGAGAACCCCGCTCCATTTTTGGACAAGCTTTTGTCCAAACATTTGAAGCGCATGAAAGCTGATGCCCTGGCTGGATACTTCCACCTTTTCTTGCGGACCCAAGGTTGTCCGATCCATCTCTACCACCCTCGCATCACGCTTGTTCCGAAAGTTAATAATCCTTCATCTCCAACCGAGCTCAGACCGATCGCCATATCTTCAACGTTGACCCGTTGTTTTCCTAAGATATTGGCTGATCGTTGGAACACGCGCTTGCATCTACCCGCTCTTCAGTTTGCTTTCTTGCATCGTGACGGCTGCCTCAAGTCGACCTCACTGCTCCATGCGCTGCTTCGGAACTCATGCACAACCCCTTCAAGTCTGTGTGCGGCCTTTATCGACGTGTCCAAATCATTTGACTCCATCTCGCAGGACTCTATTATCAAATCGGCCCAAGCTTTCGGTGCCCCGCCATCTCTGACACATTACGTCGCGGACTCTTATCGCAACGCTTCCGTCACAATTGGCAGCACCGTCCTCCGGTTCCAGCGTGGCGTTCGCCAGGGTGACTCGCTGTCCCCGCTTTTGGTTATCATGGCGATGGATAAGGTGTTAGCTCTTTCTCGACCGGAGCTTGGCGACCAGTTCCACGACACACTGGTCAGCGGTTTTGCCTATGCCGACGATCTGACCCTCCTGGCTGCAAACCCCACACGACCCTCCGAGAAGCTTGCAGCCGCCGCTAGTGCTCTGGAATTATCCGGGCTGCAGATCAACACGCGTAAAACAAAGCTTATCGTCATTCGCAGTGATTGCAAACACAACGTGACCGCCATCTCCAATGAGTCTCTCCAGTTCGGTCCGGATACTATACGCTCACTAAGCGCCACTGAGACGGTGACCTACCTAGGTATCCCGTTCACCTAGAAAGGTAAAGCATTCACTAATCACCGTCTGCAGCTTTGCACGATGCTGGATGAAACGACCAGAGAGCCCTTGAAGCCGCATCAACGCTGGAATCTGCTGAGACAGCATTTGATTCCGAAGATGAATCACTCGTTGATACTGAGTCGAGTGTACCGGAACACGCTCAAACCAATGGACTGTACCATTCGCCAGTTTGTTCGACAGTGGCTGCGCCTTCCCAAGGACACACCCATCAGCTACATCCACACCCAAATTCGTTTGGGGGGTCTGGGCATCCCGAGTTTATCCACCACTATCCCCATCCCGCGCAAATCCCAACTGGAGAGACTGCTCTCTAGTCAATATCCAGTTTTGCGGAATGTGGTCAAAGACCATTCGTTTGGCCCTATCCTGAGGGAGGTAAACGTCCTGGTACGCGTCCATGGTGTAGTGGTGACGAGCAAGGAGGAAGCCTGTGCTGTGTAGACCGATAAGCTCTATCACTCGCTAGACGGCTGTGGTCTTCGGGAAGTATCACGCTCTTTACTCTCCAATCGTTGACTGTTCAATCCAGATTGCATCTTTCCCAGGATTTTTATTCGTGCTATCCAGCTTAGGTGTAGTCTGCTGCGGACCAAGATACGAAACTCACGAGGTGACCGAAGCGGTCAGTTAGTTCTCTGTCCTGGCAAGTGCAGTCAACCAGAAAACCTCGCTCATATTCTTCAATCATGCTGGATCACTCACGGTGCGCGTTGTGCTCGACATAACCGCGTGGCTAAAGATCTGGCGAGACGACTGCGTAACTTGGGCTTTACAGTCTTCAAGGAGCTGCGAGTACCAACGGCGAGCTCGTTCATCAAACCCGATGTGATCGCGGTTCGTGGCGGCGTTGCTGTGGTGCTTGATGTCAGTATAGTGGATGTTTATCGTTGCCAACTTGCCTGGACGGACAAGATTGCGAAATACGGTACTGACTCCCATAAAGCTGCCATTTTGTCCACACTCCATACCATGAGCTGTGAGGTGAACTCTCTCTCTCTCTCTCATTCACCTGTGATTATTTCTTTTCGCGGAATCATGTTCCTTTCTTCATGTAGCGCTATTCTTCGACTCGGATTACCTTCCTATGCAGTCACAGATCTAGGTTTACTAACTGTTTTTGGCTCCCTGAAAACCTACGACACCTATATGCGGCGAACCTGGCGTTGACTGTTGCCACCTCCCTGACAGTCGTCTCTCTATGAAGGACATACTGTCCCGATGCGTGAGCCTTGACTGTGATAGCACCTTTGTGCCCTGTAGAGCCTGTGATTTTGTGGGATTTACTCTGTATAATATTCCACCTTTACCGAGTTTTATTTCTCCTATCCTGTGCCTCCACTTTTCTGCATACTGTTTGGTACACACCCCTAACCTTTTTTTGTTTGATGCTTGAACTATTAACGCTTGTAATTCTTATGCGAGGACCTGTTAAATGTACAATGTTACCGACTACGCATCGCCAAACATTTGACTGTGAGCTTGTTTCTGCATACTCCCCATTCCATTTCTCTTATTTCATATTTGGTGTCGCCGCTTATTCTTTCTTTGCAAGAAGCTGTGTAAATTGCTCTTCAAAATAAACGATATAGTAGTAGTAGTGGTAGTGGCTGCCTCAGATCTCAGTCACTCCCGTAATACTGAATCCGATCCTGCTCGCGACGCCATTGTTGTATCTGTATTCGAGTCCATCCGCTACATGTCGTATACAACACCATGGCGTTGTTTTTATTCCATTTTTCAACAAGCTACTAAGTGTGTTAGTCTTTTCTTTGGTCACATTGCGTGGGTCATTTTTGGTCTAATAAAAAATGATGAGTGTGTGCGTGACAATTATTCAGGAGACCGCGTAGCCCTTCTTTGTTGGGAAGAAACAGCCCAGTGGGAGGAAACACTTGACAAACAAAACCATTTTGATGTTTCATAGCCAAGATTAATACGACACATCCCTACAGTTTCATCAGATGCGTCAGGTTTTGCATCGTGGGAGTGAAAGAACTTCACCGCGTGTGCCGTTTGGGTTTAATTATAAAAATTTAATGAAACAGGTCCCACAGAGTCTGCAAGCAATATGTCCAGATAGGATGAGAATGCATGACAGTGGACAGATCATTGTTTCGACCAAACTTCTATGAACACACAACGACGTTAAATGCAGATGGACTGAACTCGCTTCCGCGATTGCCAATATGCTGCCTCTGACTTGCTTTGGTTATAGCCCAAGCCATCAGTGGATCGATATAGATGAATTATTTGCGTTAAAGTAGTGTCTGGATTCCATCAGATGGGTTACACATGAACAGGTCATTACCGATTCTTGTTCAGCAGGAGCAAACTAATCAATATATACAATATTAGACGGTGTGGACAGACATTAAATATATATTCCAAGCAGAGACGTGTACCTTGTTTGGAAGTAAACTTAGCAAGTGGGTTGGAAAATTAGTTTTACTAACTGTTACTGTTGACCCTGCTATTTTGGTACCAACAGAGCTATTACCGTTGTGAAGCAGCAGAATTACAAAGGCATTTGCCAACGGTTTGCAATTAACTGACCTTTGTGTCTAACAGTAAATATTCACGAATGAACTGTACCGGACAACGATTTTCAAACAGTACAACAAACGCTATCCTTCTTTTAATCTTGTAGTGGTAGATTGAATATTCACTACCAAAAACGATATCTCAGTGATAATCAGTGAAAATGTTGTCAATGTGTTGCGTCTGTATTGTTGGTATTGATAGCACTCACCGGAACCGTGTTCGGTCCTATAAAGTTGTGTCGTCGCTTTCCGTTCCTACCCCGGGTCCAAGCACGCCACGTGTCTGCATTGCGACCGCACCGAATCACATCTAGTTGAAGCACTCCAACTGGACGAGTGAGCAGATGATGGCTGTGCGCATGCGTACGTTTTGATGTGGAAGAGGGTCTTTCGGCCTGTGTATGTGTGAGCGCGCATGTGGAGACTAGGACAGCCGAGTAGGAGCTAGACGGCTTGACACGTGATGGGTCAAATAAGGGAACGGGACGAGGGCTACAACTCTTCCGGAGTACTTTGGATATACTTCAATGACCCCCTCTCTCATTCATCGAATTATATTCCTGATTGGTTTTATTGACACAAGGTTTTGTATTCTACTTTCCTTAAAGTGAACTTCCCGCTGCATCGTGTAGTCGTGACGGATGATGTACACTTCAACTCCCTGTAAATTCAGGTGATTCGAGTTCGAAACATTGGACTACTTTTAACTTACACACTGCAGAGAGGAATGTTGCGACATGTTGAGATTTCGTTTACTCTCATCAGTCGCACAGGCAAAACACACAGGTTATATACGACAGACAATTAAAAATGGAAAGGGCATGGACACGCCTATGTTCACACCAAGTATTGTCTTCACAACCACGGGACAAAGATAGGTTGCCTCCTCTATTTCTGTGGACATGGCGCCGGCTGGCTCCAAGATGAAACAGTTATTCTTACTGACGGAGCTGTAGGGCATTACCATCTTACTGAGGCATTAGTTTCAACTGCCACACGGACCACAGCATTTGTGTGCGGTTTAAAATGGGTGGCTGACTTTGTGTGATCAACTAATGAGGTATTTTCAAATATCGTTGAAAAAGTATCGATTATTAAAGGACCCGCTGTTGTCTGCATAGCCACATCCTCAATTTGGCGATAGGACCTGCTTAAAAACTGGAACTGATCGTTGTGTGTGCAGAGGTATAGCAACTGGTTAATCTCCTCTCTTGGTGTGCTCATGCCGAGTTCTTCACTTTTCGTATGGTGGATAAGAATCTCACCAACATCATCATGGAATAAGTCATAAGGAGCAATCGGACGTTAAATGGGAATAAAAGATCCTCACTTATTTTCGGTTGTTTCAACATGCCAACAAAATGAACATGAGTAGTTAGCTTTTTTCCAACTGGACTTTATAAAACGTATAGTTAGTTTACTAGAAGAGCCAAACACATCTAAAATCGATTGCATTGATAATCCGTTTAGTACATTTTGGACAGTCCAAAATTTTTAGCCATTACAATGTCAACTCTTCCAGGTCTTTCAAAAATAGTTGAATTAAACATTTCCTTTTGGTTCATACATTCTAGGCTAGTTGTTAATGAGCTGAACTGTCGTGGTTTATCCCCTAATCCTTCAAGTGAACAGCTGTTTTGGTATCCTCTAGTGGGTAGTTTTTTATTTATTTAGGAACTCAGATTTACATAGGATGCTTATTATTGCGCTGTTGTCATAACAGTCCGTTCTGGTGATTTCACCGCAGCATCCTGTTCTCCAATAATTAAGTCTGATATTTGGGTAAGTACAGTTGACGTGACTGAACCAAAGCGATTTACACTAACCCACCGTCTGCGGTTTATGTTAATTACGGACCGCTCAACTGGTCGAAGAGAATTTCAGACTGGCTTTCTTAATCTAATGGCCTAGTTACGGCAACAGAATTTCAGTCATAATAATATTACTCTAAGGAAAAATTTACATAGAGATAATACGAAAGAATTATGCGCCTGCTTCTCCGGATTTCTAAGAACTTCATTCTTGAGTTTGACTGCATTGAGTTGGCTTTGCGAGTGTCTTCGTTTTCCTTCAACTACGGTCTACCTGTTGATTCCTGCCAGAATTTATGGAAATTATTTCCAGATGATTACAAGTGAAAACGATAGTGCAACGACAAAACGTTCGTTGGGAGACTGGAACCCACGACTCGTCATACCTGGCATCACAGCGCTACCGCTCCTCCATCGAGACACGAACGACGGCCTGCACAACATCAGTTTCAGCTTTTCACATACCAGCAAATTACTGGTCAAGCTATTTTATTGCAGGTCTTTTATATATACACCAATGTGTTGAATACGTTCAACGGTGACCAAACATTTCTCACACAACTACACGTAACATATTTTGAATTGAAATAACGAACTCACCTGAATTCCTTCTTTGTTTACCTTGCACTGCGTCAATGAACTGTTTACGTCACCGCATTGTTGACCGATACTTACTGAGGTTTACTTTCGGTGCACAGAGTTTAGTCATTTGTAAACTTTGTATTTTACCAACTATCATTTGTTTATAAACAGAGCCACTTTTATCTGAGTAAACCTTCAATGTTCTGTCCGAACCAAAATGTTTCAGTTTTCCCGATAGACTGCGTATAAATATGGATCCTAACAGATTCTATACTACCAAGCATATCAGTTAGTCATGATTTCTTCGATGTGCGTCCATTCTGTTGAAATAACTGTGACACTATCTTTCTGTGTGGATCACAAAATACAGCTATTAACTGAACACCGGCGTAGTGAACACATGACGTATTACGTGCAGTAGTTTGAGCCAAATATCGTTTGTGCAGCAGAGTCACTAACACCATTCGATTCTTTCAAGTAATCCGTCAAACCAGTACATCTCACGCATTTTACGTATAATCCCGCTCTATTGTAGACCTATTTGTACTGCCGGTGCATTCAAGCTCGAAGTAAATCACGGAGAGACAGCTTCAAACCTAATTACTGACTGGATTAACCATCATTCACATTTACACTTAAATGTTTTGATTTGAATAGCTGACGTTAACTCTACTATTCCTTCTAATAATGTGATTTTTAACCAGCATGTGAGTTTCGTCCTAACAATTACTTGGTACCATATGCATGTATTTTGTTACCGTAATGTGAATTACCAATCTCGTAGAGTATTACAGTAATAATGGTATTATATACTAATAGATGTTCCCAAGGAAAATTTACCCCTGTCAAAGGTTATTGCTGAGAGGTGCACCTAACAAACTCGCCTATTCGAACCACGTCATGTCGGTCGATCGACTCGACTACTGGTGGATCGATCTGCATTGTTCCACTGAGTCAACCAGATTTCAGGGATGCGAACGAACGCTTGTGCGCTATCTGAAATGCAGTTTGAATCGTTTTGACGACCCGACAGTCATCTGTTTCGTTTAATTCACTCTGCATCTGACTATCATATTTGTTCGTCTGGTCTGATTTGATTTGCGCCTTGGTGGCCATATATGTTCAACGATCCATCTTATATATTCAGAGCCCTTCTGATCCAATTTTAAATCATTTTTCCAAGAAACGGTGTTGCCACAACTTTTCTCCTTCTCGATTTTGGGTCAGACGGCTGATCCCTCAGTAGAAAACTACCCACAGATCAATGCCTCAGTGACAAACCAGATTCCCACAGTCTACCGATAGAACAAACAGCAAAAATATTGTTCCGCCTTGATTAACAATCATTCAGTCTGAATACGATCAAGCCTATTGTGGAACTGATGTATCAGGGATGTACCAAAAGTACTCATTTTGATGACAGTGAATTAACCGAAACAAACCGTCTTCACTTCCTATCCTAGTCTCTATGATTTGCGACTTCTCATCGTACGCACCAAAACTCAACAACTTTTAGACACCTTTTTACACTGCCTGTACACCCATTCTTACGTTCTTGCTTCCAGTTAATTATTGGGAAAAAGCGCTTGTTCCTCAAGTAGCACTTCAAACTTGGATAGGGAAGAAAGTTTCAAGGTAGCACGCTTATTGAATAAGCCACACGAGGAATTTCCCAGAACACTTCCTTTGGCAACCAGTTCACCACCCAATCACGAAGGGTGAAGTACAACTTCGAGTCTGTAGGAGGATGTCAGTTAACTTCTTTGTAAGTAGGTTGGTCAAAAAGTCTACTTGAATGCAGAGCCGACAGACTAATATGAATATAGATCGATAGGTGAGGAATGGTTTGAACAAAATGCATGTGTAACTTAGTGTTACAAAAGATTGCAGCTACAATCAGCGAGAAACGGTATGGAGTTTGTGACAGATATTAGGTAGTCCTCCTGCATAGATGTAAGGGACAAACCTGACAATGTAACCTTTATATTCCTTCATACTACTGAACAGTGCAGTTATATATAAATGTCGCTAATGATTATCGATTGTACTCTCTCGCTTTAAATTCCATGGTCCCTTTCCTGGTATCCTAGCCAGCTCCTGTAATTATCCGGCGAACTCAAACTTCTCAGTCAGAATCAATCCTAATATTATCACCCAGTTCCACATGTAAACCAGGGGTTTAGCGGATCAATTTGGAGCATGCTTTCTATGGGTCCAAGTTCCGGTCGCCCATTTTCATTAACATAAAATTTCACGAGCTATCTCACCCATGGCTGTAATCGACACAAGGGTGTAAGTATGACCAAAGTATACACCTGTAATCAAATGGCAAGCACTAAAATACAGTGTTTATACAGTAGCAAGATGTAGGCATGACCACTTTCATAAACAGACGGGTTCGTTAGGACTAATTAAAAATCCTTCACGGTCCACGTTCGAAATCTTATGGCCGTATCAGTGGAATGCACCAAACTTTAAAGTGTATAGTCTTAACCGTACCTCCTGCGACATCTACATGTTAACCAGTGTAAACCTATAGGTTACACTTTCACAGTTTCGTACTTCCAGACAAATTACACAGTAATTTTTCCGCTTTTCACAAAAAGGGCCTAGTTGATGGATTTAACACATTGAGAAGTACTGCAAATCTGAAAAGTCCAACTACTGTTTCATACCCATTGTAAAATCGTCGGTTGCTGGGCTGAGAAAACTTGCCCCCCCCCAATTTGCAGTCTCTATTTCACTCGCTAGTACGACGTTCAGTCCTGATACTTTACACAATCTATTTTTTCTTACTGAACTGAACTTGTTAGAAATTTTGTGCGACACTGGCGGCCATTCAACTTCTGACCTACTTGCGTCACAATTCACGTTCGAAGTTGCCGGATCTGTTCGGAACCCATTGTCTTTGATGAACGAGACTGTTTTTCATTTGAGGATATATTTCTGGGGACTTTACAATTCAGTGGTCAGACTTGGATCGTTACATTGCTATATCAGACGGAATTTGGAAACTTTGCGGATAGCAAGGGACCCTAAGCTCACCACATTCAAGTAAGATTCGGGATGTGATAAGAAAATGCTTCATTTTCGGGCTCGATCACCTGACGAAAATGCACGATTAGTGGAAAGATGCATGGGGTAATAGCAGAAGTCATGTTAGAAAGTAGGCTAGCACCGGATACAGTGGATGACGACGGAAAAAGCTGGAGATGAGTAGGTGGATTTTAACTCCATTGTGCTGATCGCTGGTTACAAGCTAGCAGTCCGCAGACAACAGCGCTCCAAGGCCATATACACTTCGGATGAAATGATACGATTAGAGCCAGGATTACCTTGCTACCATTGATCTGTGACTGAAGTACCAGGATGACGTCGTATGGTTGCCATTCGTCCGTATCATGTTCACATAGTGCCACTTACAAAAGTGCACTTAACCCAAAATACAGTCCCTGGTTTTTAATTTCCACTGCATCGAGGCTGGCGTTGAGCTCAGGCTAGTTCACTATTGGCCACTTGTCGTGCGATTCGATTACTACACTTACTTCGAAACAGACACATGTGGTGGGTCCCAATACAACTGAAACAATGTTTAGATAACTGCACTGTAAGGCTAGCTCCAGAATTGCGGCCGGTTCGACCTGATGAGCATCTCATGTAAACTGCCCGTCGTCAATGTTTGCCAACGGCTATTAGTCTTGACCTTCCCTAAGATGAACTGAGCTGTTTTGAGTGTCACCCCATAGCATACTGGAAATTCGTTCGACTATTTTGTTGTCGTGTTGAAGGAAAGGTGGGAGATGACAGCCAACAAATGTTATACATACTGTACTGTTGTCAGATTCAACCGATTTAGTTCGCTCAGGATTTCATCCTGCTTTCACCAACCTCTTTCTCTCTCTGAGCGCGTAGCATCCTGAAAATTTTTGCGGGCAGTCATGCCATGTTGTATGCCTCTCTACTGACAGCTAGTTACTAACAAGAGGGTAGTACCCAATATCTCAGACCTCTTCAGGTTGTCATCATAGATGTAAAGCTACAAGCTAACCCTATACCAGATCTACCAGCTGTCCGAGTTGAACTCTTTAGCTAACCTGGAAAATACGGTGAAGTCACCACAATTTAGTATACGACAATTAAGGACACGAATCATAGATCGTATACTGACCTTTGAACATGAGCCTACTTTTCGAAAGGTTCTTGATTATTCTCACAACAAGCTCGAGGTGCATGTTGTAAGTTAGATCAAGTTTCTTGCGACAGTGATCATAAACGTGAGCTGAAATCCCCTAAAAATACACCGTGGTTAGCTGCACAGGTCGGACCGATTCGTCTGAAGCATTGTCCTACCGGTCTTCTGGATTAATTTGGGCTCGCTGACCCTGTAAAAGATGTTAGGGTTACAAACTCTTACATGTGCCCAGTTGATGTCATACCCATAGTTACAAATGTGTCATTAAAAGAAACGATTATTTTTATTTGTAAATATGCTGGTCAATCAGATATAAACAAAAATTGCAGTTGAGTCCTCGAAGAACTTTCACATTACACGTTTAACGTACGGCTCAAATATAATAGCGATTCTACCGACGGGCTCACGACGTGACGTTGGACTAGCTCCTGGTTCCGATTCTGTCTGATATTTTCACGAGAATGGTCGAAAGTTGGCGAAAGTGCGTGAATATTCAAGGATCCCGCCTTTACCGAGAATATTTTTACTGCTCACCCCATCGATATGAACGTGAAACATGTCCTCGACGTGCTAAGTCAAATACACTATTTCATTCAGTTCACAGTTAAAAAGGGGGCAAATGATGCACTGTACTTCTTAGGTGTAAACATATCCCAAAGGCCTGATGAGTTCGTAAGACAGCGCATACTTCGCAAAGGAAAATGGAAAGGCCGATACACTAAAATCCACAGTTTTTCCTTTAGAACGAAAAATGGACATGTAACGTCTCCTGTCAGAAGAATCTGCTCGGAGAGCACGGCGACTGACGAACTCCTTTTCCTCACTAGTACGTAAAGAGGAATAGGCTATTCGAACAGAATCACTGCAGGAAACGTGATAGCCACAGCAACTGAATCCCTCGTTCCTACTGTTGCAAAGAAACCCATGTCCACTCTACTCCCGTTCAGAGAAGCAACCACTCAACAGGCAAATATACATTTACACCAGTCACTAAAACGAACTCTCCTTGCTGGGTAGTCAAGAAGCTGGTTTGTTTCCAGATCTAAATGGACAATTATTCTTGAAGACAAGTCACCTGACCACGATAAGCCAATGTTTGCACGGCATTTCACTTTGTTCCAGTTGTACAAATAACCATATCGGTCTAACGAATAAATACCTGTCCGAACTGATTAAGCAGCACTACCCAGACTGGGTCTGAACCAGAGTTGCGAAAATTAAGCACCCATGATGTGGTGTCACATCTCATCGTGAAGTGCCATCAAGTAGTCTTGTCGAAAACATTTCGGGTGACACTCAATGTTCCGATCAGCCAAAACATCGAACTGGAGACCGCCTACTCCGCTGCATCATGCCACGTGCAAAATATGTGAACAGCATTAAGTTTGGGTACACACGTTAGGATCAGTTGCTCGAAACGGTTGATGGGCTCACCAACTGCAAGCTCCAGGAATTGAATTTGAGGGCCGCTCTCCTGAGTTAAAACAGGATTAGGTCGGTTGAAATGGATATGGTCAGAACAGTACGGTTGGATTACTTTCTGAGGAAATATTCATGGGATTAAAGGGGTCCGCCTGAAGACGTTCCTTAGTTCTACTTTAGAAAAGTCTTTGTAGAGATTACGGCCTACCATGAACGAGGGGGCTATAGAGGTAGGCGGCCGACTATCGTCATCGGTTTAGAATTTCGTGCTCAGCCACACCGTTGTTTTGTCTAAGCCCCATCACGTCATGGGCCTCAGAAAAAAATGTTACTGTGATCCTGGGGATCACAGATGGTGTACTGACTAAGAAAGCGCTTTCTGAATTTATTGGAGGGTACCGTGATCAACCAAGCAAGGTATGTAGTGCTTAGTCTACCGTCGCCGTTGTACCTCAATCTAGAAACAACTGATGACCCATCTGCTGTCATTCGGAGTAAGCTTAGCGCGACGTCAATTCAGGAACGTTGAGTTGGGTTAATTCAGACCGTTTTATAAGAGAAGCAGAGTTACTGTAAAAGATACTGATGTTTCTCCATGTACTTGCGACCTCGAACTGTGCATAAGGAAACAGCCCGTTTGCGATTCGTTTACCGTGGTTTTTCACACTTCATTAGACACAAAAGTGGGCTAGGGGGTATTTTATCTGACAGTGGTGCAGGCCTCGTAACCGCCTACAAAGTACCTCGATTCAGGGTTCGCAACATAAGTAGCAAATATGTTAATGGCAGTCCACTACAAAATGGAGTACAGTGACATTCCAGAACGCTCTATGTTGTTCACTGCAGTGGAGTACGGAAGCGATTGACTCAGTCTGTCAGATATATTTTGAACACAGTCTGTCGGGTGTGACGAATGGATAGCTAAGCCCTTCTAATTTCATTGGTCGAGGTGAAGCGTATTCTTAATAGCCGACCTGTAGTTCTTGTTGAGGCAGACACACTTCTGACAACGTTTTTCTGACCCTGAATGATCTGCCTCTTCTGAAGAGCAGTATCGGATCGGTTTCCAAATCAAAACTGATGAGGAATGAACCTGTTTGATTGCCGTTTGTAAAAAGGTGGTTCTTTGTCTGCGTGTCACTGTCGCAGACGCATCAAAAGTGGCTGATGAAGGGACTTTATTCCCGGGATGGTGATATTACTGTCATTGTATCGTACGGAAAGCTTAGAGACCAGTGGCCCCTGGAAGTAGACACGACGTGCTACGTAAGGACTGGTAAACTCGGCCATGTTGATGTGGTTCGTATGAAAGCAGATCCTCTGAGCAGTGAGGTTAGACGCTTTTGTTTATTAGAGGGGCATAGTTGTCAGACAATGCGGTTTTCGAGGACCCCAGTATATATAATATGGGTCATCATATTTAACTTTGCAGAACTACCGGTAGCGTGTCGGCCGTAGACGAATTTTGGTCGGTACCATAAAGTATTTGATGGCTGGGCCGAGAAGATTCCCCCCCCAATTACAATATCTACGTTATCCACTAACTGGTCACATGGCTTTAATCACCTCATTCTCTTTTGGTGAACTAATTTTCTGTGAGTCGTCTGCTGTCTGGATAACCATTCTTGAGCTGGTTTATTCACACAATGGTCCAACTTTGCTGGTTACGTTCGGATCCCACTAATTTTGTTGCATGTGACCGTCTTCATGAACGGTTGCGGTCTGTTCATTGTAGTTATTGACGAATTCGTTCAACAGTACCGTAGAAATTTGCGGTCCATTCTTATTTTCAAGGAGGGGATGGGTTTCCGGGTTGTGTGTGACGCAAGAATATGAGTTGGTTCGTTATTCCTGTGTGCACAAAATCAGTCACTAGTAAGGTTCGCTTTTCTCTTAAGAAACTGCGGTGAACTCTATTCATAAAGTTTAAAAGGTTACTGATGTAACCGTTAGACCTCTTGCCTGGAATGTTTTTCTATTCTCCTGAGAATAGTTGCAGCCTATCTAAATAATAACAAGTTTCCTCTGAGTGCACGTATTTCAGAGTTTTTGGTGGAAGCTTTTTGTAAAGTTGTCTGACCACTTGGTAGCTTTTTTAGAAGCCTACGTTTCCACTCTACAACTTTTCTGAAACCTTTTTACACTAACAAGAAATATGTTTCCCGATTAATACTGGACTGTGGGAATAAGTCTTCTGTAACCTTCCACCTGGGCTAATCCCAATGCGTCACATGATTCGTCTGTCTTTCCAAGGAAGTCATGCACGTTACCATGGTTTACACAGGTGACAATCTACTTCGATAAATAAAAAACGTGATTACTCGATGAACGGTGCTGAGTTCTACTTCTAACATCATAACATCACCTAGTGTCTATCATTGTCTTCTGAGCAGACGTCTTCAAATTTGTTGTTAATTATCGTTATAGCGTTGATCCTGTATGAAATCACTAATTTTTTTTAAGAATTGCGCTTCATTTTGAGAATGTTTTAAAGTATAATCTGTTGACCAAGTGATCGCGAGTGGATAAACTAATGTGGTTTAGCTTAGGAAAACGGTTAATTCAGAGTTATATTTAGCAACAGATGACTATAAGTAGAATGCCAACAACACAGGATAGTGCAGAGTTGTGTTCACGCATTGTTGTTTTCGTTGAACATTTAATTCTTCATTGGCCAAAACTATTCGTATACAATGTGCACGGCTTACAAAGCAATCCAGATTCAAGCCTTGCGCTTACACCTGATTTTTCTTTAAGCCTTGCAATAGTGCAAACTTATTTCAGAGCGCTTTTGCTACGACTTATAAGTAGGACCATCGGAATAAATGTTGTTATGTCGACCAACATTTTCTGAAAGAATGATAAGGGGCAGTTTTAACTGAATTGCTGTTCATCAGATAGATAAACTGTTCAAACAATAATGGCGAATGCCGCTTTTTTGATCTGGTTTATTACGACTGGCAAAGTGAAATTATGACAGTTTTCTGACACATGCGTGCGCAGTACGAATTAAAACTAATGTCGTGAGCATGATTAGAGGATGAAGATTCCGTAACCGTAGCTGTTTTGGAATAAAGATATACGGAGTTTCCTGGAGGTTTTCGGGGACGTGGTGTGGACGTTTGGAGTCAAGGCCGATCTGGCGAAGCTAGCAGCCCTGCGGATGCTGCTCAAGGGAATGGCGAAGGCGGCGCTGAATGGGACGAGAAGGGGCTCTGCGAAGTTAAAGTGGTCCGCCACGAAGAAGTCACTGAGTATTGAGTTCGACAGCCCCGCCGACTGCCAAGAAGCAATGGGGCGGTTCATGAGCGTCCGGCTTAAACCGGGAGGCGACGCTCTTTTTCACATGTCCCTGCGGACAGCATTGTCAACAGTACTGCCACATTTGGACCAGGACTCAGAAAAACGCAAGCTGACGGAGCAGTTTTTCAAGGGAATGAAACCAACAGTGCAGAATCAGCGCAGGGTTGCTCTCATTGCACATCCGATGACGCTAGAGCTGTTGGCAGATGCAGCTCGACAACTGCCGGTAGAAAAAACCCCTGACGGTCAGCGAGTTGCAAACGAGCAAACCAAGTGACCCGAATGACCATCGAAGCACAGTGAGAAGGTTAACTCAGGAAGTGGTGGCTTCGTAGGTGTAGAAGGAGGGGATTCGTGGCGACATCTGGTGCAGATGCGGATGACGTAAACACTGGCGAAGAGTTTGCCCACACGGCGTAAAGACGCACTTAAGAAGACGCTTTATTGATTATCTTTATGTCTGGGAAGGGAGATCCGGTAATAGGGGCATTTGGTAAGACGGCAGTTCAGGCTGGGTTAGAAATCGACGTTAGCTCGTAGTGCTTCTTCATTGACACTGGGACCGCGATTCCATTGATCGGACCGAGGCCAAGAAGCGTTGCTCAACCGTGCTCGATGGTCGTTCGAACAGTCCGTGGGTTTACCCTCAAAGTTTATGGCCTGGTAGAATATGGTGCTAAATCGGTGATCACGTAGCTAAACAGCCTCTCCCCATTCCCCCTACGCACGTCAGTCCAAACTAGGAGCAAATTTTCTTGACTGAGTTGAGACCATGAGTGATTTGAAGCAAGATAAACTCTTAGGGAAATATGGGGTGGTTCTATTAATGGGAAAGCGCAAATCTCCGCTCGGATAAATTGAAGCGAACGCACTCGGAGCAATACCAACTTGTGATAATCAATTGATGAGTGAAGTGATAGGCAAATTTCAGAAACTGTTCGCTACGGATCAGGAAATTGAACGACAAGTTAAGGATATGCTGAAAGAAGAAATCATCGAGAAGGTCGATAACCCATTCAATTCTCCCGTCTTGCTGGTGAGGAAACCCAATGGTAAATTTCGATTTTTGTAGACTTCAGGCAACTCAAAAAGATTGCGGTCAATAAAGTGGTAGCAGCCCCAGTGGTGGCGGAGATTTCGAGAGCTACAGAACGCCAGGGTATTTACAGTGTTGGACTTGTGGTCCGGATATTGGCACGTTCCACCCAAACAATCGGACAGAGATGAATCTGCGTTCACAGTGGGAGGAAAGCAATACCGCTTCAGACTTACGTCGTTCGGGCTGTCAGGCACCCCTTTCAAGTTCAGACGACTGTTGCTAAAGGTACTGGACGGGTTGAGCAATACTGTTGTCTATGGAGACGAATGAGACAGAAAATGCAGTACATGTTCCAGCTGCGTTGCAGAAGATTGAACAAGCCGGTCTGCGGATCAACAGTCCAAAGTCTCAACTGGCGAAACAAACGGTAATACTTCTTGGTCACAAGATCGGTCAGGGGGAGGTCCAGCCACTGCCGAGAAACTGCTGACAATCGGGGCCATTACGGTACCAACATCAAAGAGGACGTTGAGACAGTTCAACGGTCGCGTCGGGTTCTAAAGTCGATTCATCAAAACTTCATTGACCTCGCGAACCAATTATACGAAATTCTGAAGAAAGATGGCCAGTTTCACCGGTCAGAAAAAGCCAATCAAGCGTTTGTCGAGATCCAACAATCGATGAATAGGGGACGCCTGGTCCTAAAATTGCCAGTGACTGGGCGGGCCTTCGTTGTCACAATGGGTGCGAGTGATGTAGAAATCGGAGTTGTACTAGAGGAGGAAAGCGGTGCTGTGGAGTATGTCAGTGGGGTGCTAAGTCCTGCTGAACGAAACTATTCCACAACAGAAAGAGAGTGTTTGGCGATCGTGTCTGCCTTTAAAATATGGAGGCTGTACTTGCTCGGCCGATGTTTCTATGTGGAGACAGACCGCAAACCGTTGGAGCCGATTAACTGAGCAAAGGAACCCGAGGAAAGTTGGCTCTTTGGGCTTCACGAGTACAGGAGTATGACTTCACCATTCGCCACGTAGCTGGAAACGAGAACTGTGTTCCCGACTTGCTTTCCCAAACGCAACAACTGGATGAGGTACATAAGGACGTGATTGGAGTTAACAGTACTGAACTGGAGAGCAATCCCAGAAAGTTACAAACAGCGCGGTGGATGAATACGGCGATTCGAACGATGATTGACCAACATATGTCTAAAGGAAAACCGCCAGAAGAAGAGAGGAATCCGAAAGTGAAAGCTTTCAAAGTGTAACCATCAGATTTGTAGTTGAATAGCGACAGAATTTCAATGTATCAACCACTGGAGGGAATAAACATGTCGGTGATACCGGTGAAATTAAGAGCGACACTTGTGAAGGGATGTCATCGAACCTATGAAATGCTGAAGCAAAGGGCAAACTGGCCGGGAATAAAGAATGATGCTAACAACTATGTGTGGGATTGTCAGCAATGCCAGCTACTGAAGAGCAAAATCAGCCCAGTCAGGATCTCACACAACCAATCCCTGTCAGTGGGAGTAGGGAATTATGGTCGGAAACCAAAACATCATTGTCGTGATCGAACACTGTACTGTACTCGACCAGCAGGCTAGCAGTGTATGCAGGGCGCTGATGGAAAATATCGTTGCAGATCACGGAACACCGCAAAGCATACTGACTGATCAAGACCCCTGCTCCTAAAATAAGAAGTTTCGGAACTGTTTTGAGCGCTTGGGAATCGAGAAGGTTCGCGCAACTCCATACTATCCTCAGTCAAGTGGGTTGACGGAAACGAACAATCGCACAATCAGGGAGTGGTTTGCGACAAAAGGAGTCTCGGAGGAAACGCTACCATTAACTCTGATGGCCCACCACGCCTAGCCACAAGGAACAACGAAAAAGTCGGCATCCGAGCTAATGTTTATGTGGGTGCCACACCGTCTAATCGATCAGAAGATTGGTTTCTGGAGATCGACGGATGACTACGTGTGAATTAAGAGAAGCTCGGAGATTGTTTAGCCAAACTTGACGAACGCAGGATAAGTTTTCAAGGAGCAGTCAACTGCAAGTTGATCGGTTCGAGGTTTGGTGTTTGAACTTGGTTCGAGGCTGGGAGCAACAGGACCCGGATCCAGGAAGTTACTGGCACAGTGGAAGAGACCGTATGTGGTGGTGGAACGTCGTAGCCCAGTGTATATGATTACAATAAGAAAACTCAACGTCGAGTGCACAGAAGCCAGTTTTGTAAACAGTATGATATTCCGATCAGAACAGCATGCACATCAGGTGTGTCAAAAGCACCGAGGCCGGCACGCAGATCGTCAAGAGATAGAAGAGAGCCTAAACGGCTCTTGTTGCGACTGAAACAATCATTGAGATGGGAGGAGTTTAGTGAGGACGAGCGATCGCGCTATACTACTCACACCATTACTATTCAGTAGTGAGGTATGAGCAAGGATTTCGGCATCGAAATAGCTGGGGGGAATACAAGGAACACTGGAGTGCAGCATGACATAAAGTGATTCTTGGTACATAAACGAATTGGGCATTGGAGATAGCACCAACTGTGGAGATCTCGGAAGATGAGCACGCCGATGTTGTATAACTCCAAATAACTACAGCGTGGCGACAAATGCCACCGTACGCAATCGAATAAAATGCTGCACCTCATGTCCAACTGCTCATCTCTTATGAAGCCGAAGTTGTTGAACGTAAAGCAGACGCGAGCTTTACAGCCATAACTGACAAGTATTTACCTGAGCAGTTTTTAGTGTCCTCAGGTGTGGCGGTAAAGTAAGTTGGTCTTTGTCAAGCGGTCCAAGCCATCACAGATACCATCTACACCGAGTAACAACTATAACGTGTTCATTTCAACGAGCCGTTAACAGAGCACCTTAGTTTATGATGATTTTTTTGTTAGTGATTCACGTGTTGTTGTATTATTTTAGCAGTGGCTCCTTCTCAATCGCTTCTTGTCGTAAGTTCAAGAATTACTGGACGGGTTCCAATAGATGACTACATTTCGTGAAAGCAGCGAAGCGTATACGATCCAGCTGTTTGATATATCTTTCTAGTGTTTATTGAAAGACTGTCACTACCCTTTACTGTCCCGTGAGGTTAGCCTATAACTTTCCGATAAAACTGATTTATTTAGGGTGTACTCTTCAGGCGTGTGTGTGTGTGTGTAGGCGCGCTTGATGTGTATGGCGTGCCCGATGTTGCCAGTTGTCCTCACTGGAAATATGGAGCAATATTATAACGTACTGAACTTACAATATTAAGATCGTAGTGTAGTGAGTGGAACAGCTCAGTGCAAACGAAGAATCGCTAAATGTCAGTAGTAGCAGTTATCAGTCTGGTTCCGACTAAGTTGGGGAAATTTTAGTCATCTATATCATACCAAGAATGTCAAGTTGTAAACTCGTATTTGGAATTTGGTTTTGGTCATATATTGTTGGTTGTATCGATTTGCCCAGTCTACCGGCTTTAAAAAGTAGTGTATCTGTATGACACAAACAGATATTGGTTTGCGTATGAAAGTGCAGTAAAGGCGAGTGATCACACTATGCTACTCACCACTGCACTTCAGTAGTGAGACATGAGGGTGCATTGGGATATTTAACTAACCGAGGAAAAATACAAAAAGCAGCATCGAAGTGCAGTTTTGCATGAAATGGTTTTCCGTACTTGTGGGAATTGAACACTGACAACCATTACAACCATGGATTTCTGGGATAAATGTTATATGAAAATGTGTGGGTTTGTTTGTTGTCATGTTGAAGCGCACAACCCAATAAACAGTCTTTTGTCCACCTGTATTCTTGGCTCACAACAAAAGTGTCGTGCAAAAAATATGTGCTTCGGACTATCTGTCATTTAAGGAGGTAATCACTGAAGACACCACGAGAAGTAACTGAGTGTCAGAAAGGTTTCTAAGGCATTATTCAGCTAAGGCGATTTTGTAGAACCCTCTTAAGCAGGGAGCAGGGAAGGAAAAGTTATACGTGCGTTCACCCATCATAGGAAAAATTAGGAGTGGGCTATATACCTGAAAACTAAACAGAGCATTAGAAAAAGCATCTCAGCGGAATTGACAGGGTTTTCTCATATCGTAAGGTTCCATCGCCTTGTTTCACCACTACTATGTGTTTGTAATCTCAACTGTTCCTATGGAGCCAGTAATACCAGTTGTACAACAAGATAGTTGCCTGGAAAAAGCTGAAAGCACCACTCAACTTACCCTAGTAAAGGCTTGGTCGAATGCATCAGCGGCCAATTTCTGGTCGCCATACTATGTTTAATCAAGCGCTTGGTATTCCATTGCATATATGGCAAATTCTAAGGGAGTTTGTGCTAAGGTGTACGACGCTGTACATTCCATGAACAAATAGCAATCTGTCGAACCACGACTCAACGTAGATATACCACGCTTTCGTACACATTAATTTATCCCTACATCCCTCTCCACTTTAATCCTAACCTCGTTCAACCTTCACCCTCATTCAGTTTTTACCGCACCTGCTAAAAGCCTCACTTCTCACGACTTAACCTCTTAACCTCCGGTACCGCCCAAGTTAATGTTAACCGTTATTCGGACTGACAAGCCACATGCATACGCTGCGCATTCAGTGAATGCCTAATCTACAACCGTACGGCCCGAAAAATTACCTTCTCTGGAAGTCAGTTTTGATAACACAGGGTATCTGATCAGATAACACGAGGTTCACAGTTGTTGTTGGCAGGCCAACGATGCACACAGTGGTACAGAAGTATGGATGTATAGGCAACAGAAGATGCAGTATAGAATCAGAAGCCTTCTTAGCGAATCCATTTATAGTCATGTAAACAGTCCGCCCGGTTATCCGTAATGTGTCTCAGTTTGATAACTGTAGAAGTAAGTGGACACTTCGGGTCTTCATTCACTACACAGTTAAACCTTGACAGCAACGTAACCCTTAAAGATTACCAGTCATTAGAAGTGACTTCATTGGTCGCACCATCAGGTAGATCTTATAAACAAATCATGGACTAACCCAATTAGAAAGTTTTGTGTTGGATAACCCTCCAAAAATGGATCACCGTCATGTACGGGATTGGAAATCTTGCTTCTAACCGATAAACATTGTTTCTATTTATATAACTTCTCAAACATGTTCCAGCAACGAACTCCGAATGGTATACTAGAGAGACTAACAGATTCGATCATTCACTGTTCTTACGACTACAGTGCAGTTTGTTGGCAAAAACAATTGGTCCACTCTGCCCTGAGGCGACGGCAGAGTAGGAGATCCACAGAGAAAGCAACCCGGCAACCGTCTAGCCTATTTCAGTTAATAAGGCCTGATACACAGACAGTCATTTCCTGGGAGTGTTTTTAAAAACTGAGTGGATTCTGCGTGTATGTCGCACAAAAATAACGCTATCATTAATAGCGCACACCAATTACTGACTGTTTTCCGCCATTCACCCCACAGCAAATCAACAGAATCAGTCTTTCGTTCTAGATCGTCTGCACTCACGATTCAAAGCGATATTTTCTATCTAATGCTCCCTTCGTTCATTTCCAATAGACAAGGTGATTTATTCAGCTTTGGAGACGTCTTTACAATCACTTTTATTCAGTGTGTTAGGCAGGTGTAACTATCAAACTTTTGGTAAATGTTCCTGAACCACTAAATTGTGGCATTGATACCACCAAAATTCTTATAAGTTCTTGCTTTCCGCTATTCATTTGCGGGTGAATCATTCTTTATTCGCAATATCAATCGAATTGCCAGACGGGTTAATCCAGTTGGCCAGTGACCTCAGGAATGCTGGATTTGTCCTCGATTACTAGTTATTTTTAGCTGACTAACGGTGTTGAACCACACGATCAGGCAACCCGGATTTTTGCTTGATTTATTGAATCCGTGCACAAGATCATATACTATGTACCATCAAAATAATCTATCGTGCAGTCTATTGCATCTCAAACTGCTATGTTTCAGACCTCTGGGCAGGCAGATACTCACAATGAACAAAGTTAGATTAAATGAACTGTGGGAACATTCCAAGAAGTGGGAGGTTTTGTGGATAAGACATGTAAGCAGGTTCAATACCAATCAGTGTGCGACCGACTTCATTCTAGGAGGTGCTAAACTGTTGTATACAAACGACAAGTCATTCGTTTGTGAGTATTACTGACTTTATCCGATTGCTACGAGAAAACCAGAGTAAACGATTTATTAATTAAACCATTGATCTCACGATTAGGGCTGCTATCCAAGTTGAAACCACGGAAAACATTAAAGTTGTTGAACAATGTTTCGAGTAACTTTAAGCAACAGATGATTCTGGCTCATATGGCCTGAACACCACTGGCAATTCATTGCACCTCTTACATTCACACAGATGTTTCAACCAGTCCGTGTAAGAAAGAAGTTCTAGGCTCGGGTTTTGCTTCTATTAGTGCGTATCTTCGCCGCTGCCGGGTTTTCAACTTCAGTCATGCTCGCAGAAAACAAAGGTATAGATCACTGCTCCGTTGACCTCATATCATGTAAGATCGAGTTACCATACGTAAACTCTCATCAACTGGAGTTATTCTGTCCCCCCGCAAGGGAATTGCTCACAAGTGAATCTATCACTTCTAATAGTGATCTGTTTGAAGGCAAGAAACCTTGCTAGTTTAACTGTGCGATTAAAATCACGAATTTTCCGTTAATGATGTCAGAATTTTACAGGCAAAGGGAACAGTATTACTTGAAACATTACTTCAGCAGCGCGCTAAAAGGGAATGAAAAACAAAAGTTACTCAACATAATGCATATGGTGCGCGTTGTAGAATCATTGGCCTTGGCATTAAATGTGTTCGTGTCATGTAAGTCGTACATGCCAAACACAACCTTTTGTTTTACACGGCTTAGAACAGTCAAAACTTAGGTCGTCCGCGAATTGTGAATTATCCGCTGCAAATTTAGCACCCATGAGGTTGGACAATTTGGGAGCTGTGTCCAGCATGTTTTTAACAAATGGATTGAGAAGAAAAACCTAACGGGCAAGTTGTGAAACTCAAATTTTCAAAAACCTCGGGTGGTCTTCCTCCACAATGTTGCAATCAAAATTTTATTAACAAAGGGAAAAGGTCAAGTGGGGTTTATTGTGGTTAGGTCAACTTGCCTTGGGTGTGAGCAGATTGGCCGAATCCTTTGCCCATTAAATGGTGGTGAGAATGACGGAAATGTGTGGTGTTACTTATCAGTCCGCACCACAACACAAACGCTGGTTTGCTGTGATTGTGGTTAACTCATGGGTGTGAATGGTCAGATCTGTAGCGCAGGACCCTTCCGCAAGGGAAGGTAGACACATGTATCAGTTTAGCTGGGTCAGTTACGGTGTCATGAATGAAAGTCTGAAAAATCCATCGTTTCTGAGTATCTTATTCGTACCGTATTTTAGTCAGAAAGTATCTTCCAACGAGCGGCGATGCGCTGTTAGGATCTAGTTTCTATGATCGACCAGACAGACTGCGTTTACGAAATCATTCGCGATAAATGTAATGCCGTTTACAGAGAAAAAACAAGCAGGCAACTTGTAGTGCATGGTTTGAACACTGGGGACATACACGGTTCTTTCCAAGAGATATGTAAAAACTTCGGAAGCCCTAGAGAGATTTTGTCATCGTACTGCGCATACTGCCGGGTAATCACAAAGTCAGATCTGTTTGGACTCCGACAATCAGTTCAGGAACAATGCAAGTTGACCTAACCAAAACGCACCTGTTTTTTTATTGTACATATAGACTGCTTACCTGTCGTTTGAATCAGCACCTTACTTCCACCTCGCACGGCCTTGCTTTCTGCTTTCACGTGGTCATTTTGATCATAGTATAATTGCGACAACATCTAATTTAGCATGCCACAGGAATTTCTTGTTCATCCAAGGGAATACTTTTTCAGCCTACATCGGACCTAGTTTGGTGGAATTTGTCACTGTACGCAACTTGGTAACATTTTTCATTGGTTATTTTTTCTACAGATGTCCACATTCTCAAATGGCTTACAATATTCAAGAATTAAGGACAGCGATCATCAGTCATTCTGATCAGGTATGTCGGGAAAAATATATAGTGTACACAAGAATTAGGACGTACAACCGGGACCGTTTAAATGTGTAAACATTTCGTGTTTTAATAGCTCATTCGATTTTTGACACCACTCGACTACTGAGGGCCGGTGGTCGTCTAAGTTAATACACCTAAGATACGACGTACTGCGTCGAATATAACAATGTGATCAACAGAATGCACGGATAGGTCGGCTGAATAATCGCCTCATTTGCTCATAATCGTCCTTTGAACTGGCTTAATGGCCAACAGGGTGGATCGTGCTTAGACCGCGAACTTTAGCGTTCGGTAGATTCCATCCCGAGGGTCCTCCATGATGTTTAGCTTACTGATACACCTACTACAAGGCAAGTAGTCAAAATGGACACTCTTACTAGAGGAAGTATATTGATCCAACTGAAAACCTTCTTTTGCTAGTAAGGCAACAAATTAGCTTTTTTGGATAGTCATTATACCCTGACAGTTTGCTTTAACCGGAGCGACTCCCGATGTTTTCCAAGATAACGTTATTTATTTATTTTTATAGACGGTATCTTCTGTAAACGCCACCACACTCCGCGACGTGCATCCAAGCTTAGCTTAAATCATCATCCAGTGGTTAGGTTGTTGAATTTGCAACGTGCATGCATTACTTATTCGGCATAGCAGTATCTGGAAATTGAAATGAGTTGATGGGGTGCGGTTGGTGTTCTGTTCTCCTTTCAATGCACTCCTTATTTCGAATTAAGCACTCGCAGTTACTGGCTACCTTTATCTGTTTTGTCTCACACATTCTACAGTCTAGCAAAGATGCATGCGCACATACGAATTTTAATTCTATCAAATTGCACTTTTTCAGTGACTCCAATGAACCAAGTTTACTGGAAGAGGAGAAGTTGTCTATCTAATGTGACTGTAAGCCTAAAGTGGTTTACGGTTAGCAGAATTTCAAGTGTCTAGGGCTGTTTGACCGAATAAGTTGAATGGCACTTAAGAACTGCTTCTGCGTACACAGAGGCAGACTGGACGGTAATAGACGGGATTTGCTGTTGTTAGGCGTCACGTTTTGATGGACACATAGTTCGTTTAGCCTCCTCGACTGGTCATTATGAATGTACCTCGTTGTTGTTCATTATAATCATTTGTGTTAGAAGTTTGCAGAACCGCCAAACCGTTTCTAGAATCTTTTTCGTTAGCTTCTTTATCGTTATCCCAGCGTCATCAGCTTGAGAGAAACAGGAAAGAAAATCAGACATACAGGGACAAAGAAATCCTAGATAGTTTATTTCTAATGCATAACACCAATAAGGGGGAGTATAATATCTTGTACAATAAGAAACGTACTTACACTTTCATTCGCACGTCTATGGCCAATGCTTTCAATGACAGCTTCGTTCATGTATGACAGACATGCACCTTGGCTATCTGGATGGTTACACGCCTACTTTGGGCCTGTAAGCTTTTCCACCAGTCTTGGCAAATCTGTTTTGAGTAGCTGTTTATGATTCAGTCTTGTAGAGCTGGGCACCTGACAAATGTATAGAGTACACCGAATTTCATTCCGACTGAACAATTTCGGTTAGGAAGTCATTGTCTCGATGTAACACAAATTACATGTGGTTTTATGATCGGCACTGCCTAGTAAAAAGCAACCTGAAATGTAACGTTGTTAACGTTTATAATATTGTTAACGTTTACAGCAACGGCCTCGCGAAATTCAGCAACGAAGGAGGTGAGCGGTGAGTGTTAGGCATTTATTTAACAAAAAATATCTGATAAGTTGAACAAAACTCAGCAGTCATTTCCGTAACACGTCCATCGTTAAAGAATAGTGAACATCACCTAGCCTGCCTCGATGCGAAGCGAACGTAAACAGGTAGCGACATAATATTTATTGTTGATTTCGAGAATCCCGTCAAAGTAACTGATGTACATAATCAACGATCACATGATCGGTAACAGTCAGGTGCGGTGTATTGCTTATGTAAAACTCGGTTTTATATGCATCAAATCGTTGATTCCAGCGTTTTAAAATTGCTCCAATGGTCCTGATGGAGGCATGCCAGAATTTTTTTAATATAGAGGTGTCTTTTATCCGGTCAGCTCAACAAGTATTGACTTAGAAAACCGGTACATAAATACAGTACATTTAACCCGACGATAAACAACTGAAATCAGTCTTTTACACCATACAGGGTCTTCTGTGAGTGAAACGGAAACTAAAAAAACCTTTTGAAAAGAAATCCACATGGTTCGTCAGTTCACAATTAGCGCTACAGTACNACAGTACGTTTATAGTTTAAAGTATTCAGGCAACAGTTGTGCATTTTAAGATGCAAATTTTCATTGTTCGATGCCGGTATACTAATGATGGTGAACGGTTCTTGTATCTTTCTGGAAGGCGGCATACTTCAACTGGGACACCGGGCTGTACGACTAGTGGAGCTTTCACCTCTAGTGTCATCCGGTCTGGACTCTACACGGTGCAGCCAGTGTCGCTGGGGCAGGGCTGAGCATGTTGTGCCAGTTTTGATTGGGCAGAATTCTACAGTCACGCTTGTGGTCGTAGAGCGATACCAAATAGCCAGCTGTTATGTTTAAACCCGAAAGCACGCGATTGGATTAGATTTACAGCAACCCTCAAACTCTAGCTGGGGGCAATACACTGTCAATGTGGGTTTCGTATTCTGCTAGTAAATCATGCAATTGGAACTAAAAGAAATTGATTGGCTGGAACGAAAACGATGGTAACCTGAAAAATGGTTGTTCTTAATGTGTGTTACTGAAGGAAAGGTAAAAGTATCCGTTCGTCAAGACGGGTTTACTGGTAGTGTGTGGAGAGGAAGCACTACCCAATCATTTAGGGGGTACAGAGAATTGCCATCCCTAACGTTACCGTGAGACAACAGACTTCCACATTACGTAGATTCACATGTTTAAGACCTCTCGCTATTGCTCTGAATCGTCTCGATGTCGGTTCGCAATGTCCCGAAAGAGGTTATCTGGGTTTCAACGAAAAATAGGGTCGCACGGCTAATGTGCACACACTGCCTAACAGACACGCGGATTGGTTGGCTCTGTGTGGTAAGAGGACATTTATCTGCCGGATGCAGAGCTAAACGAGTCACGCTGCGCCCAGTTGCCACAACGACGGGGATCGCGACCTACCGCACGTGATGAGCATTTTGCGCGTGTGTTTTCAGTATGACGTAGAACGCACACGGACAACACCTCTGGCAATCCCGTCTTTGGTCTGTGGGTTCATGAGTGATCCATTCAGGTTGACACACATTAAGGTTGTCGCTGACGTCGCTCGGACTGTCGGATAAGTCAGGCAAACCCTATCTCGGGTGCTAGAGCAGTGACCATCCGAGTAAGACTGACAGTAATTGTGGCATTTTTCCTTCTTGGGAGAAGGCGCTTTCAAATCAGTAAATTTTTCCGCTTTTTTTGCCCTAAGCTAATTATGTACTAACCGATACACCTCACTAGTCACGATTTAACCTAGTGTTTTGACCAGTCGTGACAGCTTTTGTTGAAATAAATATGACAAAATATCAGTCGAAGACAGCTTATTACCTAGCTGTGGACCGACGACTCTACTTCAATGCTAGGGTGTGACTCGGACAACATTTTCGTCGCCTAACCTTTCTATCTTATACGGCCCACTGTAGACAAACGAAGAAAATTATTGGCTACGTGAAGATTAGACGCTAAGCTGCGATATCAGGGCAGTTCCACAAACCACATTTAATTGTGAACCCCGAAAAGTTAACAACAGCGAGTAGCTGATGATCGTCATGAATAGGAAAGTTGAGTGCTTACCAACCATTCCCGTCATTTATTCTACATTCACCATTAACGCCCTAGAGCAAGCACAACAGTCTGGCTACAGTGAGTGAGAATGAACTGAGTTATATCCCTCTCCTCCACACCTTCGAACACACACCTCTATTTCTTGGTAACTTGGCATGCTTCATGGTCATCCAGTCTCATAGCTTCCAACTACTTTGGAAGACGATAATTCACTACTTGAAGTACACTTTAACTAGTAGTCACAAATACTCTGAAGTCGATGTTTGCTCATTAGCTAACAATTACGGAAACTCAGCAATCCATCTGTCAGTCAGAACGTGTTTTTTGCGATTATCATGAGCGTTTGTTCTTGATGGCATCAGCGTTCGCACACTTACACTGCTCAGTATCGTTGTCGTGGGCCAGTTCTGTCCCCGATCAAAAGTCTGGGTGTAGTGCCTTTGATTTTAATCATAGAAACCGTTGTTCTTTTGTGTTTTGGGAGTGTTGTTCAGATAAGATTTCAACTGGGCACCTGAACCGCTGGACCTACCTATGTCATGGCCTAGGCCACCATCCTAGCTCAGCTAGTGAAATTTATTGACTCATATCTCGGTTACTTTATTGAAACTATCTGTATTCACTTTTCCACATTGCTGTTTGAGTAAACTTCGTGAATCATTTGCCCCCTCGAAATTGTCACTTAAACCTATAGAACTATCAATTTCACGTTTTTGCACATGGCCACACCACATCACAACTGGTGCATTACGAAATTTGGGAGAAATGCTTGAGTCTCTCAAATTAAAGATGTGTGTGACGAATGGCCACCTACTGCGTAGCCATAGTTAATAGTAGTCTTACCATAGAGAAGGTAGGAATAAGAGCGTTTTGTGTATGCTACTTCAATCATTTTTCAGGATCCAAGATCCAGTGGCGACAATGAGGAGTATTAAAAGTAAATCATGTGAACAGCAATATACGAAACAGTGTAAGCAACATGAAGCACCTAATGAAATTTTTCAGTGTTCCTATGCGCGAGAGTTTAGCGCTTTCCTTTTTTGTCCTAAACGATTACAGTAATTTCCGGTGTAAATTAACTTCAAGTACTTTTGACATCATTGCTGATGTTGAGTTATATCCGATCACAACACTTCCAAAGCTCAATGAGTTAGCATTTTCTTGAATTCGTGGATTCGTTGACCTCACCGTTACATATCGACTGTTTTCTGCAACGTACTGAAACGCAAGCACCACCCGGTTTTGCCAGTTCTCCATGGACATGAGTAAGATATGGAAAACATATTTGTGGTTATCAAGCTAAGTCATCAGAACACGCTCCTCTTACACCAAAACGAACAATACGACAGTGTGTGTTTACAGCGGTATCCCAGAGCGAAAACAGAAGCATTTTTTCTGAATGTCAGCTGTACTTAACCGAGACCGAACTCCGACCGATATATCAGTTCTAAGCAGATGCACTGCATTATGTCAAACGCGTTACAAATGCGACGGAGTGAAAAAGTAGACAGCACTAATACCGCCTGTGAACAAAAAATTATTCAACTGGTTGCAGAATCACAAGGTAAAAAGTTTCAAAAACCGTTCAATGCTAAACTGATAACCGCATCTGTAGTGTGATTACATAGTCAACTTGAGAAAAATCGAATAACATCATTTACAATGTCCTGTCGAACGGGTGCATCGGGGACAGTCAAGAAATTCCCAACGGATCACTGAATTGTTACATTCTCTCGTCTAGACAATCCGCTACGACGTCGCCTAATGACAACGGAAGGCGCAATCCGGCCACCCGAACATACCAGCTGCATCCTTAAAAAAATTGCTTGTCGTGCCCAGCTAAAACATTTGCGGAACCTTCAGACATAGTGTGGAATGCACACAAGCCCTCCGGAAACAATTGTACTGCATTACAGCAAGTGGAACGTGACTGCAATCGCGCGGCAAGATTAAACCAAAGGTCCAGTATCTGCGTCAACCGCAGCGATAGTGTTTGGTTAAGATTATCGACATACCTCACTAAACTTCACAGTGTGACACAAATTAAACACAGTGATAGCAGCGGAGAATGGATAGCAGTCGGCTAAACATGTTTATACCAGTTACCAAATTCCGGGTGTAGTGAATTGCGTAAGACGCAGAGATGGTCTGTAAGTCTACGGTTTTACGACGAATGTAAACCGGCTCCAACAGTTCAAGTTATTTAATTTGTCCAACCTATGCAATGTATTATTTCACTTCTGTAATGAGACATTTTCGGAGACCACAGAATTCTTCGTTGATAGCCGTGAATATACTTTGTTCTAATAATTTCTCTTAAGGGTAGCTACAAAGAAATCAAAGTGTGAATTAGTAATTCATTGTAATCCTCTTGAGTGACACATATGGTTTCGGAGTGAACGAAATGAACGTCCAACGTACACAACACTGTATCGTGTGGCTTGGAACTATGCGTCTCTACCAGGATATACATGTAGTGTACAACAATTACTTCCTCCCAGTGTGTTGGGTGCCCAGTTCTAAGATTGATATGCAGCGCGGAATTGGGAAACCACAACATCAATGGGCCTAAATAGGCAAGATTAAATACGATTTCCGCTTAACAGAATGATCTACCAAGGTTGGTTTCCCACCCTTAAATGGATGGCAGACAAGTGAACTCAATGACGAGACTGACTAGCAAACTAGGGGATGACTGACGGAAGATTAACAGTTTTCTGTGCACCCTAGTTTGGCTGCAACATTTGTGGTCTCTTACTCAACTTCATATAAACGCGTTAAAAGAATGTCAAACGGTGGAAGACATTTCCTAGTTTCGTGACATCATCCATGAGTTACGTTAAACGGTTTGTTCGGACGCTGCAACTACCATGGCCAAAAATCCATCGGATCGATGACCAACCGGCGCGGTCAAATCAACGGACAAACGTGACGTAACCGACAAATCAAGCCATCGCCAATTGACTGGCCAGTGACCTCGTTTCTCTGTAGTATGTCTGATCGATATCTCGATCTAGCTATACTCACTCTTTATGTAATTGTACCGGCCTGAAGATGAATTATCGAAAACATATGTTCCCCTATATGTCTTTATTCTCCTCAAGTCAATCTAATTGGTTTCAGTATGTTTTTTAATAGTCCGGCCAAAATTTATTGTCTTGGTAAGGACAAATTGTTGAGTCATTAAGAAGAATGCCTACAGTTAACCCAAAGGTTTTGGTTAAGTTTGGCTGGTCTGTTCTTTTTGAATGCGCCTAGGCTTCAAAAATGATATATTCACGGTGCTAATGCCGCTCACTTTGAATCAACATGAATCATTCGTGCCGTGTGACGCAGCGCATGTGTGGAACACGAACGGTTAATTACAGACTTGTATGCGGGCTGATCAGAAATGCTGTTACAACGGGCAGTGTTCATGATTCACATGGAACTGGTCGGCCGCGTAAAACAACAGGTCACTGTAAGGCTAGCGATATCTTGTTAAGTAAAGAAAACAGTCTATAAAGAGCGTCCTTAGCATCGTTCAAAAGTGTAACACACCGAAGTCTATTGTAAGCCGAATATGTAAAAGCTGCAATTACTGGTCATATCGGGAGACCCGAGTACAGCTGGTTCTGTTTTTGGGTGAGGACTGGTACGTATCACTTCGCACGCGGTATTTATTGGGAAGGGGTACATATTCGGTGGTATTTGCAGGTTAAGCAAAACTCCGCCTAAATGGGATCGTCCGGAAACCACATTTTGTGCAGACCAATAATACACATCAGTTGGCTCCAATTCAACGTCAAATCAGCTCAAAGTTTGTGGTTGGGCTGGAGTGAGTGCGGCGTGGACTTTCAGGGAGTTTCTCTTTGAAAAAGACACTACTTAGTAAACGTATACGCATAATAGCTTCACAGTCTAGAGCTTTTATATCTTCAGATAACGTAGCAAAGTGTTACGTCAGCGATGGAACGACCTGGAGTACTTGAACACGCTGGGTTTCAATGGGATGGCGGAGAAACACATTTTATATGCTGTATGTACGAGGATGTTTGGATGAAAATTTCGAACTAAGACGTGTCAGTCGCGCTGGATTAGGAGCTCGGTTTATGGTGGCCTCAAGCAGTCAGCATGGTTGCCAAATACCACTCATGAGTGCAAAGACGACCACATGATCTAGTTTGTTCCCACTCAGCGTGTCCTGTTTGTGTGCTAATTACACCGAAAGTTGGCCTCTCCAAAGTTTAACCGTAGTAACCAAAACGTCGAATTTGTTGGAGATGAATTTTTAGACGTCGCTGACTTTTGAACATCCTAACCATCACCATACGGTAGGAGATGTGCAGATGCTTATCAAGGGCAACTTGAGTTCAGAAGTTCTAAAATTTATTTCAGTTCTTAAGATTTCTGGGAAACCCAAAACCTCAGTCTCCGTAGAAGGATAAAAGTCATGTTGAATTGGTCGTCGTTTTGGTAAAAATTTATTTTCGAATACGAAGAAATTGAAAGCAATATGTTATGCCCTGGCGTTCGTTAGTTAAAGTTAGCTTGTAAAACAACCAGAATGGTCAGTTTGTTTACACTAACGGCAAAAATTTTATCCTAGTGGATCAGTCAGTCTTTGGCTGAAGCACACTTTCCACTTCCAAGACTCGTCCCAGCAGTAAATCCACATCTCAGGTTGTTCTTACTAAGAACGTTAACAAGTGTCATCAATAAGCCAATAGAACTTACAGTTTACCCCATAACTGGCAATACTGCATCTGTTGTTTATTAGGATTACGGATTTTTACTCTTTATTACTGACAAGCGAGGGAACTTAATTCAGCCTCCATTAGGAAATGGTTATGAAGCCATTCAGTTCAGTCCCTGATTTTAATGCTGAAGCACTCCCTACATCAAAATTAAGCAATGACTCCTCTCCATTTGATCACTACCAAATTCAGAGGTTTGGAGTATACCGAATATCGTGT
Source organism: Paragonimus westermani (assembly GCA_008508345.1). Classification (NCBI taxonomy): domain Eukaryota; kingdom Metazoa; phylum Platyhelminthes; class Trematoda; order Plagiorchiida; family Troglotrematidae; genus Paragonimus; species Paragonimus westermani. The sequence continues at coordinate 40,617 of QNGE01001664.1, forward strand.
CTTGTTAACCGATAATCTGGGTGCTGTGACATCCGCAACGGGAAGACGATTAATTCGGAAGGAGTGACTGTATAGAGACGTTGTTAGCACGACCTTTATCAAAGTATGCCACAACAAGCAGGTTAGTGATCCACGGTGACTGGTGACTTGTAACGCATCTCAAAAGACTGATATGAACCAACCGGCAATCTCGATCTGGAATAGTACTTTATACAGTGGAGTTTGTAGTCCTTCTGAATCGGTGAACAAAAAGTATGAACTTGCAGGAACTGCTGATATGTCTGTTTTAAAGAAAAACAGAAATTAACACTCGAAAAACTTAATGACGGAGCGTTTCAGTAAAAAATGTAATAAGTGTCTGGATAATCTTGGATCGCCTACGGAAAGCGTGCTCGAATTACTTTTCAAACTGGTTAAGGTAATCGGATGGACCTGAAGGTTAAACATGATGTTCACAAAGATTGAGTGAAAAACATGTCTGAAATGGTGAATCTCACATCTTTTGGTGCACGGTCAGGTTAAAGTTAGGCTCGTTGTGACAATCGGAGAGCACTGGAGCCAATTGCTTGAAAGAGCTTGCCATTTTAGCTTGATAGCTTATGCCTGTCATAGCATAGATAATCCCGATTCGGATCTGTGATGATACACAACATCATTTTACGTCATACCATGTGCATGTTTATGGCTTAGGTCGTATCCGCCAGGTGGCGTTCACTATTCGTCAATCGGCTACTCACTTGAACAAGACTAAATCCTTAAAATGGGATAGGTGATGCTCCGGAATGAAAACCATTCTAGTGGATTGGTTCCGATTAGTGTTTCAGCTGTACTCACACATCTGTTTCCAATCTCGCGGTATTAGTAATGTGGCTTAAACTTTTATTCACAGACAGAAATAACTGCTTTGAACAACATAATGGAGAATCATGTTTCTTGAATTCTTGTGCAAACCTCCGATATTTCCAGTGCGCCACTCGACGCTTAATTCAACTAGAATGAAAATGATATCAGCTGGCAAGAATGACGTATTAACTAACGGTAACTGACAAAATAAAACTTGAGTACACGTTCACAAAATCTGGATGTTTTACTACTGTATATACTGAGGGTTCATGTTGGTGAAGACCACAATCGATGTACCGACTCTATCTCTTTTACGGTTGAAAACGGAGTCTTGGGTTGTGGAGAACATTTGTCATTCCCGTTCGAAGCAGCATCCGCTTCAGTTATAAATAAGTTTGAACCCAGCTGAAGCGAAGTATTGTCCGACCGTACACGATCGGTCTGGCAAAATGTGTGCGTGCTCGATTCATCCCTCTGGTTTTTCAACGAATTTTTGTCGCAATTTTCTCTAGCTGACCGGATGACAACGTAAATGTATTCCACGATTTCAATGAAGAATGCCATGGTCAATCCGATGCACAGAGAGCATAGACCACCAATCCGTGAGAGTAAGATATATACATCAAAAACCAACCGCTCCTCTTTCAAAATTGTATCCATGCTCTGCCTTATAAGACTAATATAAGTAAACGTGCCGTCACCGAATTCTCCGTTATTTCCAAATTTCAACCCCGCACTGCTCTCATCTTGGGCTTCATCGTGAACAGATCGATTCATATGAGTGATCAGTTCATCCATTGATTCTTCGGTTTTCTCTTGACTTTCGAATTTGGAAATTTGTCGATAATGCTGTTCATAGCTGGTTAACCTTTGTGGACTCGGATCCCAGAGCATCACGTTCAATTTCGCATCATACGTAAAGTAATTGCAAAGTGGTAAGCAACGACCTTGACTCCGCGCCGTGTTTTTGATTTCTTTTATTCTCGAGAGCACGTCGCTCGAACACTTGAAACGTTCTGCCAGATTGGCGGCCACTTCGTCATCACTAGCGTTTTGTAATACCGTGGTACAATAAGGTACAGTGTTGAATATGTCGTCACTCGAAACAGGTCTGGGCCACTCTGTGTGCAAACACTTACACTTTGAAAGCAATTCATGTTGAAGAATTTTATCGAAACATTTCAGATCTGAATATGTGTAATTGATGCCCAAATCGTAAATGGGATCCATGTTTTCCACACAAGGAGCAACTGGGGTTGGAAGTCGGTTCCACTGAACTGTTTTGTAGATCACTTCGTTCATGCGACTAGGCTGTATGTTGAAACCGTCCTTTTCAATTTCCGGATATGTTCCTCGTTCATGGACAACTACTTTGATCCCTTCCCCACGGGTAAATGTGTCCATCACAAAGGAGGAATTTGCCTGAACAATATCCTTGGAAGGTACTAAATGTACCAGAATGATTAGGCGCATCAGATCGTCTGTTGTGGCACCCACCTGTCCTTCAATTGTCCAACAGTTAAAATATTTTGGATGTGAAAATCGCCGGCGATGTACCGTTTGCTCTTTCTCAAGGTCACATTTATCGGCTACCAAGACAGAACCTTCATGAAAGAAAATACAGTAAGGGAACATTTCGTAAGTGTGACCCACTCTGAAAGCTTGGTGTGCATGCAAATTTGAATAGTAATTTTCGATGGTATCCCAAAAACTAATTTCTTCACCGAATGCCACATCTCCTCTCCGCAACATTTGAATGGTCAAGCGGGCGTATGTAGACTTCAAGTGCTTGGGACTCGGTACGTGTCCAAGCTCCCACAAGCGATTAGCCTCCAGTGAGAATGGGTTATGTGCACACAGGGTAATTGAAGGAAAAGCAGTCTTCTGATCAGGGATGATGCGCTCATACCACGCAGTTTTATAACTAAGAAAATCTACGATCAAAAAGTATGATGATACCGCCAACACACAGGTCATTGAAATGACGAATAGAATCCACAGGGAACGTATGAATGGAGTTTCTGCACGAAAAATGTTTTGTATACCTCGCAAAGAAGAGATATCTCCAAATGACTTCCTTTTTATCTGTTTAGCAGTCATATTCTTAGGACAAATATGTTTCCGGTCAATGGTTTTAGGAGTAGCTTTAGATTTGCTGTTGTGTCTGCGCTTGGCTTGCCATTCTCTGAACAGTCTTTCACTGGGTAGTTGACAAGATTTGTGATGAAAATGAAGATGGTGACGAGTTCTTTTGTTATTTTCTCCCTCACATTCATCGATGTTTGTTGGTATCGAAGACATCAGTATGTTACGTAGAATGAGATGAGTGTCAACCCACGTTACATATATAAAAGTCGTTGAGCTGCAGACAACTGGAAATAAGATCATCAGAATCAATAATAAATAAAAATGAAAGAGATTTTTTTGAACAGAAAACAGTATTAACTGGAAGACCACATGATTGAAACACGATTAGTTGGCAAATTTCGGTCGAGTTCTTCAATTTGGGCAGTTCCCCCTGAATTCCATCAAAGTATAAGTATGTTCTTATTCAGGATTTGTGACAATAACATGCCGCCATAAATTAACGCCGACAAGATAAACAACAAATAACCCCACAAAAGTGATATCAAGTAGAATGAGCAGTCAGTAAATTAATTTGTTTACCGTACGCGATTAATATTTGCGTTCGAAGAATAAGGAGCACGCTGATTCAGCTGTACGGTAACGCACTAATTAAAACGATCACGATTAACCAGAAACACAGCTATTTATAACAACATCAGAAGACAAATAGACACTTGCTGATCATGAGCTGTAGACACATAACTAAGCAGAGACATATGAACAGAAAGAAGGTGACTTGAACTGGGCAAATTTTCGAAGGCCAAAAAGCAGCATGATTCACAACGATGTAAACCGACAAGTGTATTGATGGGGGAACAACAAAGACCTTCGAAAACAGATGGGGATTTCATGCATCTGGAAGAAATTTCAGAATTGTTTTCGAAACCATTGTACACAATTACTTGGGTTTAATGCGAACAATGAAAAAACTGTTCCACAAAGTCAGAGATGACCCCGGGCTCAGGGCATACAATGTATCTGTGCTAACTTTGAACAGACCATTGTTCATGTGCTTGTTTTCAATGCCTTAGACACGGGAAATAAATAATCTACACACGACAATTGACTAAGCTGGCTGCTTCTCGCAAATTTTCATGTGTCACCTATGTGGTCTACTGTATGCTGTCGCTCTTGAATGAAATTGCCACCAAGAAAGGCGACACCCGATTTCCAAAATATAAACAGCATGAGAGGTCAAAAATTGTGTGTTCATGAATTCCAACAAAATGCCTAACACGTTTGCATCAAGTAGCACTGGATTTTGTATGCCACTAACACTGTTTCAGACAGTCCGCCCAATGGGACCACCGTTCAAGTCTGAGGAAAGGTGAGGAAAGGTAGTCAAAAGGATGAGAATTTATATCGTAATGTTGACAAAATTACCATGAAAGTGCCCTCACCTTTTTTGACTGTGAACTAACTGAATACACAAAGTGTCTACTAAAAAAGGTGTTCGAAATAGAGTAACCAAAACCGGGTTCGCAAATTACCACCCATCAACTGGAAATGGGATCAATAAAGTTATCTGGTGCACACGGAGGTGAAGATATGCCAGACAGTACCGAACAAACAGGTAATCAATGATAGGCATTAAAGAAGGAGGAAGCGGACAGCTTATGCCTTAAATCTTGATAAAATTCATTACGATCGTTTAATGCACACAGCGGAAGAAAAAACAAATATAAATTCGAAATTGACTTCTTGCAAGCAAACCAAACAGGATCCAAAGGTTTCAACAATCATCACCGCAACAGCAATAAGCGCACTAGACGAACTCCAACAAAGTTATCATGATGACCATTTAGTGTCCCATCCAGTAAAGCGATTTCGGATGAACAAACCAGACCTCAATGGCGGATGACAACCCGCACATAGTGAAAACAGGATAGCCCGAGTTAGTAGATGTCATGAGAGCACCGAAAGATCCACTTACACGCACACACACAAACGGAGGCTTGACGTTCTGTCGACCCTTTAACTTAAATGGTGGAATGAGGCTGACTTGCGTTCCAAACAAAGGGTCTGGTTTTAGGCCGGTCTTACAAAATGAGCTTTTGACCCAATGGCTTTGGACGAGGTCCACTCTAGTGTCCTTGTCTAGGTCGGATACATCTGAAAGTGTAACAGTCCAGTCAACATCAAGATTATTTTGCCATTGTTATCAGAATACCGAACGCATTAGAATTATCTGGAGTAGATGTTTAAAACCAACCATAAATGTTTGTGTTATTAAGGAAGAACAAGAGTGACAGTGATGGTTTATTCAGAAAAGCTACACAGAAATATATAGTTCATCATCACCTAAAGCATAAACATTTGTTTGCAAAATAATCCAGTTACCAAACATTGAGAACATCACTCACATTTCTCCCTGGCTAGTGTAATGTCTAAATTTATGTATCCGCCAGACTACTCAAGAGTACTATGGCGCGGTCGCTCACTCTTACTACATTTTAACTCAGCAAAGATTTTTCCAGTTACAATGAAAGTCGCTCCGGCTGTCTTCGTTCTCTCACAGACCTACGTACCAACTGGTGACGTTAATACAACTGGTTGGCATTTTCTTACAATTCGGGCGTCAAACCACTTGCAATGCTAGCTTCCATGAACCATGTGCTGATTTTTCTCGGTCGTATTCTGATATGCTCAGCCATGGCGTTCCACTGCAACACACGGTCACCTCTACTTTTCCAGGAAGTTCCTAGTCCCGTGTCCGGTTACAACCGTGCTTCCTCGGTCTCTGTACCTAACCTTCTAACCAAGTTCCAGCATGGTTTATCGCCAGTGTGATTGTCATGTATTTGTTGGCCATCTTCCGAGCTTCTGCTGATTCACGCATGCTCATCCGACGGTCTTGACATGAACCAGTTTTCTGACTGACTGAGAGGCGTGGTACGCGCCCATACCTTAGCTCGAACGCGGATTTCTTTGTTGTTCCTTGCGACAAACAGGTATGGGCCAACAGACTCAATGGTAACATTTCTTCTCAGATTCCTCTTTTTGCCGCTAACCACTCTTTGAGTGCGCTCTTGTCTTGTTCCGTCAGTCCTAGTTTGGTACGGTGTTGTGTGAATTTTTTTAATTCCAGGGCGCTCCGAACGATTCCGAAGCTCCTCACTTTTGAAGCGGTGGTTTTGATCAGTCAGTGTGCACCGTGAAACTTTGTAATCTGCAACGATGTATTCGATCACCGCCCTGCATACGGTGCTTGGATTCTATAAGTTGTTTTTGGAGATGGGCCCATCACACCCACCGAACATAATCCTCCAATTTCACTGACTGGGATCGTTTGCACGGGATATCGATTCGAGTGAGTAGTGACCTTCGGCAGCTGACTCGGAGCCTTTCACTTGCATGGTGATGAAGTCAACGGTTTTCCGATCAGCGGAACCGATGAAGCTGCCTTAATTGGTTGAACGAGTTGTCTAAGAGTAGACTTTTTATAAACGGTGCATTTTCTTATTGCCACATTCAACCGTTAGGTTAGAAATGAGTTTCATAGTTTTTCACATTCCATGTTAAGGATCATGGGAGCAATAAACTTGGTTCGTTAAAGACAGATGTGTCGTTCATTTCCGTTTATCAGACGCCAACTAGGAGCTTAGTTGAAATGAAATTATGAGCGGCTACAAAATATATTCATCTCTGGTGAATACACGTATAACTGTATCCGTAAATTTGACTAAGTCCTCAAACGCGGTTGAATTTATCAAAGTAAATAAACATGTGGAAAGATACAAAGAGGTGTGCTTGTTTTTTCGTGCTATAATGTTGCTTTCAACTCTAAAATATGTGCATCCAGCGAATATTTTGAGACGTCCATGTGAAAACGAAAACCTGCTTTAATGTACTCTATCCCTAGATGAGTCCTTGAAAACCTGTCTGAGACTGCTTACGTAAGAAAAGTTGACGACAAAATGTAGAAAGATGACAAATTTGTGACCAATATTCTTGGTGACTATCAGCGTTCGGAATCAGCTGCTGAAACTAGCTAAGCAAATGTATACAGAGTTTTCGTTGACCGGTTTAGTCACAAAATGTTTACTTATTCGTACATGACCCTGTAGCCAGATTTCCAAAAAAGCATTTTGTTCGCAAAGTTTACTTAACGTTTCGTCGTGACGTCTACAGATTCAACCACACCGAATGCGTCTTCACTGAGAACAATGCTCTCTGGCAATTGCATGTACACGCCCTGCAGATGATGTGACCAAACAACCTTACAAAGTTTTCCCTCAACAATAAATGAATTTTAGAATGGGCGCGGAAATTCATTTGCCGCTTTCGATTTTCCCTTCGAATACTTGTGAATTTAGCATGTTTAAATTGTTACCAATTAAAGCGATGTAGTACTGATTCGTTATTTGTCTTGAAAGTAAACTAGAGAGTAGCAAGTTCTATTGTTCTTTCTTGGTTAGGAATAACTCCTCCAACACCTCCTCTGTTTCCAGTACTTTCGAAACTTCGTGTTGACTTTGTTTTGAAAAACGTACTTTTAAACCAAAAGTGCGCACTTTCTCAGCTTTTCCTGAAAACAGTATTGGTGTTCGGTATCATGGCAACAATACGATTTTAGCGTTCCTTGAAGGTGTCAGTGAATTCAAGCGTGAGTCCATTGAGAAATCTTGCCTGGGCAATCAATCTCCTGGATCATTTGGTGAAATCCATGAGATACAGAGAGTTAGTTGGATAACTGAGTCCAAATGTGAGCATCCAGCGTGGCTAAGTAACTCAGCTGGTAAGGCCCTTGCAGTGTTCAGATATGCTGTTACAGTCGCTGCTTCAAATTCAGCCGAAAGCCAGTTTTTTCGCGAACGGATCTCCCAAAAGTCAGTATAGACGTTATTTATTTGCTTGCCCGGCGGAAAGCAGTAGTATACACATTGCATTGCCTCGTCATAATGTCTTTCCTAAAAGTATTCACCATTCAACCAAAAGCTGTTTTAACATTCTTTTGACGTCCCTCAGTAATGAACGGCTGTTCAAACAAACTTCAAAGCATCACAACTCGTTCCGTTTATCTGCAAAATCATGTGATTTACAAAGAACACAAAATGAGCCACCGGACAACCTGGGAAAGGTGTTTCTTTGAAAACTCGTCGATACTTTTGCAGTTCCTGTAGAAACTATTTAAAATCTACTGCAAGGTGTCTTTAACTGACTGTTGGGAAATTCCAATGAGAGAAACCATTTTCATAAAATGCAAATAAAAAGCGGACTATTGCCAAGCATTCTCTAAATGAATCTCAAATATGTCTTGAACGCTTTGACAAACCTCCGGAAAAATTATTTGAGGAAACGCGCGCTCTGTATCCTAACAAGCAATTAACGTACCATAGTTAGGAAGACTATCACTAGGGCTTGATAATAAGGTTCACCCAAACTGAATTGAAGTTCTTTCCGGCCAGTAGTCAGATTTATTAGTAAGCATCGCCAAGCGATAACTATGACCTCATGGCTGATAATCTTGAAACTCTAAAGGACTTGAGGATTAAGAATATGATCGTATTAAAACTTAAATAAGTACTTTCGTGCCCTACTTGTAGATCTCGAAAAAATTGCGCAGAAAATGTTATCCACACTGGTCTATGAGAGAAAAGTTAGCAATTTCATTGATATGGAATGTCAACTAATTGGAAACGTGGATTTGCCGCTTTTACATCGAATAATTAAACGTGACACTTCGAAACCCCTATAACCCGGAAATTCACTAAAGCATGGTTCACCGAAGTGCAACAACTCGGAATGTCACTGAGACTGACATTTTCAGAAATCGTTGTCACAAAACAAACTGGCTCAATAGTTGATACACGCCCTGACGCCGTTAACCAAGGATTTTCGATATGTTGTTTCAAAAACCCGTTTATTTTTTTCGTCAGCTTGACAGTTTCAACCTAGCCGACGAATTAATGCGTTCAGCAGCCGGTCATTCAAGGTTCATGAGTGATACAATACGATAGACGATAAAATTTAAATGCTGTCTAACTGACACCGAAGGGATTGATGTACCACTTCTTAGGGATCTGTTAAAGTGATATCGAATAATGTGTGCGAAAAACATTAGCTTTACGTTCTGCAATAATACTTGTCGAAAAATAGTTGGAGCTTGGGAGGACAACAAAAAGGCACAAATATGATGATGTCCGATACAGTGACAAGGAGGAGTCCGGTGGAATAGGTGACAACGGAAGTTTAATTCTGATGACAGAAGGAGGGACTAATAAAGAAAATTTGACGTTTCTGCCATTTACTCTGTGTAGCTGATACCGTTATGTGTACACGTTCTCCATGCACGACTGATGACACGATAAAACGTTTGAAAACCATTCGTAATGATTTAACGGTCATGTGAGAGCTGGGAAATGAGTACTAAACATTTCTAGACATCCGCTTGAGTAATAGGAACCAACCTGGAAGTAACAAGTGAGCATTAGTTAAAACGTTTCTTGGGTACCCTAAACATGATTGTTTATTTCATTGTTTAGTCAACAAATCAGCACTATTTACAACTATGTTGACAGATACTAGATGTCTGATGAAATTTATCAACGCCTGAGAAGAAAGTCCAAAATGAGTTACAGCTCATAGGTAACAACTCTTCGCTTTGAATTACAAAACGTTTTATTGCGTGGATTACATGGAACTACAATACAACTGAAACGGTAGTGCTCGACCAAACTCGCGAGGTGCTTATACTTTCAGTGAAGGGACACCAAACTATTGGCGCCAATCCTCATTGCAATTACAGTGAAAGTTTCATTGGCAGAATCGATCGATGCGTTGAGTGTAAGATGATGAAACATTTGCCAACTGGGTGCGTCCTTATTCCTTCATTGTAGATTCAGGCAAACTCCTGGTTCGATGTGTTTCCGGATACACCCTGACTATAGTTCATTGGATTAATCCAAAATGGACTGCCAGTATTTTAATGCAGCACACCAATCCAAATCTCTTGTGTTTTGTTGAAGTGGTTATGAGTATCTGTTGCAAGCGAGCATTATGTGCACTAAAACAATGATGCACAGGCCCCAGTTTTTCATGCATCAAGTAATTTCGCCCCGTACATTCCACCTCATCCGACATTTTTTCTGTTTTGAATAATTTATCTAACCCTACCATTTTTATGTCCATAATCTTGGTAACCGTTTTTTAGTGCTGGGGAGGCAATTAAAAAATCTAGCATACATCATTGTCCGTCTTCCCACAGTTTTGTTCTAACCTTAATTAACAATTGATTGTCACTATGGGAAACACCAAGGAAATGTTTTAATGCAACCACAGGATTGCAGATATTGGAATAAAATCGCGCCAAGGAAATGTTTGCGGCAATCCACTTTTACAAAAATCACAGTAAGCGAATGCTAGCTGACAGTTATTGCAATTGTTTTCAATCTCAAGCGGAAGCCGTCGCAATACATTGACTGAATCCCTCTTTATGCGCTCAGAAACAGTTGGTGACTTACCTTTCACTATGTTGGTAAGAATGCAACTGGTACTTTTTGTACAGTATTTCAGCTCTTGTTTGTTTTTTATAGATTTTTCTAGCCATATGTGACCTTTCCCACTCAATATGTATGTATCTTCAATCACCCCTTTATTGCATCAAACTTATCAATTAGTTGCATTTTGCTGCTTCTGCTTTGGTCACCTGACTGACTGTTTCAAATATAAAGTGTATGTTAATTTAGCAAAAGTAACCGATGAGATGCGAACGAAATGTCATCACGCAAGACATCCTACATGCTACTATTGACTTTTTTAAAATCTCAGTTCCACTCCTTTGAAGAACTACGTTCCATAGTGATGCGCGAATCCGATGGATTAAGTAACTGGTGAGGATATTACTTCTCAAAGCTTGCATCAAACAGTTAAATTGAGTGGTAGTAATTAGTTTTGGACTGACATGTAGGCGAACGTCAGGGAAGTATTCGCAGTGCACGAATTTGTGGAAGAAATGCAATGTGCGATCCTTAACAAAAATAACTATGAGTCCCTCAGTTTAACTGTAAGGGCAGTGATCAAAGAATTACAGAAACGACCACAGGTATAGCAGGTTTTAAAATACATGTGGTTATCTAGTGACACTTGAATACTATTCAGTTTTTCTGTACGATTCATTGAAGTGCATTAATTGATAAGAGGAGCTCAATTGTGTATGGTTATTATGAAAACGTACAAAAGCTACTGTACTACGCGATTTAAGCCGTTATACGGGAAATTTACTAAGATTATTTAACGAAAAGTCATTTTAAGAGTAATAAACGTTTGTCAAATTAGTAATAACATCCATTGCAGAATCTGATACTGAGGCACATACACACAGTATCTGATAGAAGGTCCCTGATAGGCGTTAGGGATCGTGGCTAATTCGTGGAAAATACTGGCAAACAGGTCATTTTCATTTTAATATAAGGCCTGTTTCGTTGAGCTGAACAAATTGCTCTGTTTCTCTGATAACCTCCCTCGGCAAAAATCAAATATATATCTATTGGAGGTTTATTTATTGTGAATGGGCACAGGCCTTGCCGATAATCATCTTCTGGTTACAGACAACCAAAATGAATGTGTGCCTTGTTAATGACCACAACTTTGAAACATCTGGGTTTTAGCTGGACTCGAAAAGATGTCAGAAACTGCGTGCACAGACGAGAAGTGCCGTAGCCAACTGTGACGCATTACACCAGCCAAGTGATCCAGAAGACTAACTGCACCGGTGAAATCCTACGAGTGGTTCATGGAGTGATATTGCAAAGTCGCTGTCGAGCACTGAATCTGTTTGGTAGATATATAAATAACGACGAGTAATGAGAGAGTTATGTTAAAAATCGACCGCCCGAACTACTCAATGAACTCCACCAGACAGAGTGAGCTAGATGAGTGAGTATGTTCAAATGCATCTTAAAAAGGTAGCCCTTGTCGTACACAACTTCTGTCACTGATGTCAAAAAGAAAGCAAGGTCAATAATTCTTTCACACGGCATAACCAATTCATCGTATGCCAGCAGGTTAAACTGCATGCTTGAATTTGGCCGGAAAGAGTGAAGACTACCGACGAAACTGAAGATTGCTACTTCCTGCAAAAGTTTTCTCTAACCTATCCACTTTTGTTCACTTTCAAATGCAACATAATAAGAATAAAAGTAGAAAGTGATATGATTGTTGTTAGTGCTGATGAAAGCCGCATTTTGTAAAGATTATTACTAGTCCTAATCTGTCGAAGTCAACTCTCACCTGATTACTTTTACATATCGCACTTCACGTTATTTGAACCACAGATATATGAAATGATTTTCAATGAATTGATACAATGTATATAGCCCTCAGTTTCAAACAAAGCACTTGCCCATTTTTTGTGTGCATCAGATGAGGAATATCGTAAAAAAAGGTATGAAAGATTTTTCAGCCATGACGCATTCTGGCGCTTTTCAGACATGTAACTACCCAGGAATCAATAGCAATTACAGTAAAGTTTGTGTGACTTATCAATGGAACGGAAATCCGCGAAGTACAAAACGTGGCGTGGTCAGCCAGCTATCTTAACTGAATTCGAATAAACGTCCAATGTTAAATACCTGTGAGATACATTAAGATCCATTTTTTACTTTGCAAAATAAATCTGCCTGGACAAACAGGGTACATTCTTAGACAGTTTTAAAAACAGTATGGCCATCAATGATTGGTTGGAATCCCTAAAGCGTATGCATCGTGACCTGCGGAACAAAAGATTAGGTCAAAACGCATTGAAAACTGGAGTCTACAGAGCAAAACCAGTTGTTACAGAGTAGCCTAGAAATTTTAGAACAGCTCTAAAATACCTGTTATTTGTGATGAAGCAACACTGTTGGATAATCCAAAGCGCAAGCAATTAATATTGAAGAACGTGTTTAGATCTCCGCAAAGGACAGTGAACCACTCGCCAGCGGTTCTATGATCAATTGAAAGAGGGCTGAGAAGCTACCGCAGCCTAGGTTTAGTGCAAGATAGTAAAAAAAGTAGGATATACCATCAGAGAATGGTATTGACTTGGATCGATAAAACCGTTCAAATCCGAACCGATTACGTAGCCAACGTTTTCATTACTGATTTTAGAAGGTTACGCTGGTTCGACAGAAAATAATCTACGTTTCAGCTCACTCTTGACACCACTAAAAATTAGCAGTACAAAAATTACTGTTTGCTATACCTCCATTTGGGGATCCAAGTATCTCAGCGCTATTTCCTCTGTAGCGCTCTTTAAGCTATTAACAAAAGGTGATGTTCCAACATGACTGTGTGCAAGGATGACATGGCGAAACATCACACATGGCTAACAACTAATACTGAAGCGATCTAATCAATTCACAACGGAACGTGAACAGATTGAGCGTTAAACATTTGAGGGATAGGCGTGCTGATTATGACTCTTTCCAGTAGATGTATTAATTCATTTCAACAGCCTATGCTAACTAATCCATGCTCACCTGTTTTCAAACCGGTGCAAAACATGTCTGTCCACGGCTAACGCCTCGCAGCTTTGAGTACAGTTATCATTTATATTTCTTGTTAGGCGGGTTCTTAAGGTGGACAGTACTGTTATTTTTTACTTCACTCTATAGTTCGTAAAAACGTGCTATGGTCTTATTACGGTTCATACATGTTTACAAGTGTATTTATATTATCCATAGAATTATGCTTAGTTTATCGTATGTAAGGACTATTCTGAGATATTTCACTGTAAGCTGACTCCTTCCCTAGTTTTATTCGTCTAGTTGCATTCAGTCAATATGACACACTGTTAACCTGTATAACCGTTTAACCCTTCTACGTCCTAAATGTAGATCAGTTGTTTGCGAATCACTTTTGAAGATACTACCTAAACTTTCCGTATGGTTAACGTGCAATACTTATGTAAAGTTTAGTAACGTCAAAATTGTCCATTCTCACTAAACATTCCTTATTTGAGTGAATTTTTAAGTTAAGGGACCTAAGAACAGATGTTACGTGCTTTTTACATTGGAAAGAAATGTAACTTGATTGAAGTAATTGGCTTTCATTATTGTGTTTGCCACATTAAACGAAGAGATCAAGTCAGTTTTGTGTTTGCATAAACCTGGGTGCAAGCGGCTCACAATATTTGACTTTCTGTTAGTTAGGAGTGTTCCTAACAGTTATATCTTTGCAACCAATTGTGCAATTACAGAATGTAGCTCATTGCTGAGATGCGCGAGTTTGATAACCAAACTAATGCACTTAATAAATAAAATCCATAGTACTTCCAGATAATTCGTCCACTGCATCGTCAACGACATAACATCATTTGAGACGATGGAGCATAGCCCACTTAATTTAAATGGAACCAATCTTATTGTAACAAACAGTAGTACATGCATACCTCTTGTGTGAAAACAAAATGTATTACAGCTGTTTACCCGTACATTTCACTGTACATCGTTTTTGGTGTTTTCTTCTTTAGAACACCAGGGAATTTCACTGGGTTATCTGGTTTTACTGTGCTGCTGAATTGCATTCATTTCTCACAGGAGCTTATGAGTTGTTGTTACTTCTAATAAAAGCAGGCAGAGTTTTCACGAATACATATAAGTGAAGTGTAAAGGTTGATTAGTGGTGTCTCAGTGTTAAAAGTCTTTGATAAGCTGGCTGTCGGGTAGTTCCTGCTGTAAGTCTGGATTGGCAGTTTTCATCGTAATAGTATTCGGGTGATAATTCAACAAAGACAGCTAGAAAGTTTCCACCAAATATTCGTAACAGTTAGCAAAATGACCACGGTGCCGAAGGTAGCATCTGTTAAGGGTGAGAGCCTATTGTGTTGCCTTCTATGGTCTGAATATTTTTCGTATCATATGACAAATAATTCAAATTTAGAAGTGCTCTTTTTCTATTCTTGTTTGAATGCCCTTTAAAGTACGATTGCAGTAATGTAATCTTTGCATTTATTGGCGCTTATTCAAAGATTAGTGTCCTTAGATACTCGAGTGGATTGTATTTAGGACTGCGCGCTGTCTATGACGTTTAGGTCGCCATACCGTTTCACTAAAACTGACAAAGCAGTTTCAACCCAATGAATCTCAGTCAAGTTTTCTGTTATGCTGTTCCCCATTTCGACTTCTGTACCACGCCTCTAATGCATCAGGAGGAGTCACCTTACATGCATCCCAGTAAACTGTCTCTCATTCTTTACGCATCCCTCAGTTGGAACCCACCTCGACCTTTTGGAGGTCATGCTAATTGTACTGCCATGTATCCGGTTCATCTTAAGTGCCTGAGTAACAAACTTACGAGAGCAGTGAAATATAATCACACTCGACGTGTCCTCAAAATTCATCGACGCAGAGTTGGACAGAGCCGTGGTAGAAAATTGATCACAGACTTACGGTAGGAGAGTTTTGGACATGCTGATAACTATCTACTCATGGTTGTACATTATAAGAAGCCTTACCTGTAGGTCGCGCACCTGGAAAGGTTAGCTATAAACCAGATTGCAATATTTGCCCCGGTTTATTTTCTAACATGCACCCCAACAACACGGGGCACAAACTATTTGCCAACAATTCCAGATGTGCGTAGGGGAAAGTATCTGTCAAAATCAGGTGATGATAGAAACTAGCCTTCTTTATTTACCGAAAAAACAGATAAACTAATTTGTGTTTTGATCAACCAAGGAAAACAAAAATACTCAGATCATTTCCTCCGGAATGCCTTAAAAAATGTGTAATTTCACTACGATCAGAAACATCGTTAAAACCAATAAAGTCAGCACACATTTCAGCACTGATACCACATCAAAGTATCATATGCGGGAGGCGGGGAACTCAACACAATAACAAGCTCAGACAAATGGCATCTATTAGGAAATTTTCGCATAATTTACAGGTGAACACAATGATCAGGTATCCAGATATCTGTAAGTCAAAAGTGAAGGAGTTAGAATGTAAATTTACTCTCTAATAACGGATACATTACGCATGAAGAACGGAATGACAGTCAGCCACTGAAATGAATGTGCCAGAAAAGGTGCTGAGAAATGTTATCAGAATATTCAGTTTTTATAGCGGGGTTTCGAACCTTAGTCCGAAGTAAAGTACACAAAAAACAGCAATCTTACTACGTTCGTCTGTTTGGACAATTGTAACCGCACAAATAATTAAACATTTTCATGCTGTATTCGCTACATCGATCGAAACGTACGTTTGTCACGTATGATAAACTATCCCAGCCACTTGCGTGAATGGTGTGATTAGAAAGCGTGTACCAATGCACAAAATATACAGCAGCAGTCAGACCAAGTGAATAGCTTACCGGTAAACATTTCTCGTGTAAGCATCAAATTAGGAGTTTGCTTTGACAACTTTTGTGCTTGGTGACCCAATTAATGATAATTTTTGAAAATTCCTGCGTTTTTGCCTAAACCGAAACACGTTTTCTCAAACGCGCTAAGCAACAAAGTGAAAAGTAAAACGCGGATAATCTAAAAGGTTTGGTATGATAAAAACTTCACTATACAAGTTTTCTAGGTAAAACCGGGCAAGACGAGGACAGATTCGAACCGCTCATCTAGACGTGCAACAGGTCACTTGAGCATACAGTCAATAAGTCCGATTCATAACTAAAGAAATATGGACGCTAACAACAGAAGCGCTATCACCTACGTTTTCAGGCAAAATCTTTACAAATGCACAGAATTTTTATTAATTAGGGTCAAAATTTACACAGGGCGGTCACCGCAAATTTCCTATAAATCTTTCTTTTCGTAAGAACGTTACAACCTACCCAGTAAACACCATCATTGAGTAGCTTGAATCAACAAGGACGAATACGCAAGTACACGAACGTTGATCGAGTCGTCAGGTAACTGGCTGTAAGTAGTGTGCGAAGTAAGCGTCTTTTGGAAAGAGGAATTTGACTAATTACTCATCAGTACCAGTCTCAAATTACCAACTTAGGTGTGATCTTTCTATAGAGGCATTTTCCAGGCGGAAATTTTGAGACAACAGTGGTGTTAAAATGTTGATGAAACACCACATGTTACAACGAAATCCAAATTTTGTGAAGCAAAAGAGACCTAACTAGTGAAATACCCCCCGCCTATCACGAAATATGGGTGCTGAAAAGTTTGAAATTTTCAAATGGGATGAGGTTTCCTCGTCCACTAACACACACAGCAGTCTGAATAGATAGAATAACGAATTACTGGAGTGGTGCGGCCTGGAGTGATTTTCAATAGTTTGCGAACGATAGAACTAATATACTGGATTGCGTGGCATGCAATGTAAATTATAACTTTATAGACCCTGCCGATATGACTGTGTTGTGCTTTGCCAAGTGTACCAGAGGCAGTTCCGGACGCCCGCGATTAACACTTGGCCCACGTATCCACAGAATACGTTCAAGGAATAACCACACACACATCCTGCGCCAACCAGTACTTACACAAGGGAAATCTAGCCGTGGTGGACTGTTTAGCTGATGTCTCAAATCGGACATGAACCTCATTTAGTTGCAGAATTCGCAGTCACCTAACACTTTCGACTAGCCCACCTCAAAAGAAGTTTTGCTCTCATCACAATAAGTGTCATTGTATTATTGTATTATTATGTTATGACAAGGGATAACGCTAATTATATATTCGAATGTGATAAACAGTGCTGATGCCTAAATCCTTACAAATATGCTGAACATAATGCCTGGCCATAAATTCGAATCTAAACAAAAAGACTTGCCCGTTTACGTCACAATCAATTTTACGTCCCTTTCACAGTAACAGGCCTCCTCTTTGATAGCATTGGTACAAATTTCCTGGAACCATTACAAACTAACAACGCTGTACAAACAAGTGGCCACCCATGACAACAGAGGGCTCACATTTTTCATTTAGTGAGTGATAAAGGTATTAAACTACCCGACAGCTCGCTGGTCTTTTGCAACAATGGCAAGGCCAATGAATGACATTGTGGATGAGCCCCTGCGCGAGGTAGGTGCTACTGTTGAGAAACGTCCCTATAAAAACTTGGACACTTCTGGACACTGTAAATCTTGCGTAGCCGATGAAAGCCTCTCCTGATTTGGAAATGATTCACTTCGCAGACACTGCTTTGGGGCTAAAAAAGAACATTGTTTTGTCAACAGTTCAGATTAATATGCGATAAGGTCAAATTTGTAATGATATCTATCTTGGCGTGCTTGATTTGTGTTGTCCTATAATTCGGATAATTCACATTTATTAATTAATTTGGCCTGTTGTCCTATCAACTACTGGCTGAAAAAAGAACATGGATTTTCCCGTTGGTTGCCAGCTGTATCACAGTGATAAATTTTTTGAGGGAAGTGGTCGGTTGAACGATTGTATTGCAGCCACGGGATACACTTCAACAATTCAAAGTTATATTGCACACTTCGTTCGATCACCAGTCACAGGTCGAAGACAACTTGGTTAACATATGCATACGGATAGTAAGTTCCGTCATTTTCGGTTTACAAGGCATTACTGTTTGCCAACTGTCTCTTAAGATGGGGTTTTTCTCCATGTTAGTTACCTCTTTTGCGTAGTTGAAGAATGTGATGACTTCTGAAGGGGTTTATGCGTTCTTGTTGCACCCCAATTCAGCAGCGGTATGGCTGTAACATACTCCGAAATTAACGTGATTTTAAGCAGATGTGTACAGGACAAAATTAAATGGTCATTTGAAACATTATGTCTTTAAAACCTAGAATTTTTTCATCAGGCAGAGGTTACACTTGCACCCTGAATAACCGAAAAACAATGGAGCTATTAAACACTGTTCTAGACTCCCGTGGGTACTGTATAATTTGCAGTTTTGTCTGTAGCCGTGATGTGTTCAGAAAGGTAAGCAGTTGGGACAAAAATTTGGCGATTCAGATGCCTGGGTTCATGATAACGTGAACGGCCGTTATGAATTGAAACATATTATCCAAATAAGTCGACCTTTACGGCAAAGCGTGACTGTCTTAGAACAAAACAACTCAGCGCAACACCGTAAGCTTGATGTGCCACAAAGCTGACATCTAAGTGTCCATTATGTCATTGTGACAGTGGTTTTTTGTATCGGTGCCTGACAAAATCCATAAAAATTGATTAACTCACTGTCGGTTCTGCCACGCATTAATGCTCGACCACACATGTCACATCTAACCATCAAGTGGTCACCACTTATACCATACCATCTACACCTATTTTAAGTTTTATCCAAAAACGTTCCATTACTGGCTTTTAGAGCGGTTTCCGCGAAAATTAACATATAGGAAGCACCTGATTGTTACGGAATTTCTGGCAGACTATGTGTTATACAAAATTGCTTAGTCTTATACAAATATCACCTATAATTGAAAACATTTAATGAAATCAACGAGGCTTACTTTGAATTGACCAAGTTTGTTGCGTTGATAATACAACGCCTTTGTGATTCAGTAAAGGTTACAGAAAGTTACAGTGTGTTTTGAAATATACTAGTGTATTTGCTGGAAAAAGGAATTGTCAACCTTTCACCAACAAGAATTTCTAAGACGCCAGTAAAACTATTACTCTATCGAACGAAAAATGTTCGTTATATTTAATACGTATTTTGTAACTATCTATACACGTTCAAGAGGCTGCTCATCATACGTTTCACTCAGTATTCCCTTGGTTTTAACACAGTTTATTACGTATCACTTGAACACAGCAATTCGTGTTCTGGACCATCCTGCCTCTTCTTTGGTTAACTGAATTACGCTGGTTATCAACTACGCAAAAGTGTGCGTTCCTTTACGCTCATTCTATTTAGCACGTACCTCTGGAGGATATGCCTGGTAATTGGATACTTTGAGTTCCGTTCAAAGTTAGCAACAAAATGTCGTGAGTTTTATCGAACAACACTCAACCGTCATTTGTTTTCTATGGTTTTAACCTATTTCTCTAGCTACTACTACTGTCTTCATCACTTCTCTCCTCAGATTGTCACACGTCCACTACACGTTTTATGATGGCCATTGAAGCATATTAATTTTCTGAACGATGAAAAGGCAAATAATGTGAAAATTATGACTAGTCTACAAAACGGCTCATTTACCTCACTGTGTTTATGTCAGAGACAATTAACGGAGCAAGCATAAAGGTTTTGAAAGGTCCATATACGGTTTGAATGTCAGGATGAATCTGGACACGTACTTTATGACAGTGGTGGTCAAACTCGGATGATTTAGTTCTGTCGTGAACGTGTAAATTGCGATCCAAAATCACAACACGCCTAGCGCTGCTTATTACTGGATTCTCAGATCTCTTTATCTACGATTAAATGTGTGTTCTGGAATGTGATCCTTTTTACCTGTCTCCCTACTTACCAAAGTTTGGTATGTGCACTTGCGTTTGCGTGTACAATCGGTCATATATTTCACAAAAGCAATTGGCAAGCTGCTTGAACACCTTTCTTGTGTTTTGAAAATTCACAGTTGTTGGTTCATGTGTAGTAACTCAACTGTACAACAGTCATGAGATTTTTGGATCGAAGTCAAGTTTACGCACTCATTCTCCTTTTCGCTTGGCACACCTGTGTCAGAGCAAAATCAAAAATCTCAGCAACCCATGGTTGACTAATTTGACATAGAATTTAAGAACTCAGCGTAACCAAGCAACGATGTAACGCGCTATCCACTGTGTTCATCTATCAGTCTGCTTTGAGTCAATTTATCTTCCCATCTTCTAATTTCCCAGATTGAAGACGGACACGAAGCGGGCTGATGCGCATTTTTTTATATCAGGAACACGGCAACAATGGTGGCTTTCGTCATTTATGTCAATTTATTGATGGATGGAGCTAAGAAGACAAGTTTTCCAGCAGGTACATGACGTGCATGTATGCCTTCAATGACACCAATACGTACGGTTAGAATTTATGAAGTCATGTCGTCCTTAAGAATTAACAGAAATGAAATACAAATCAGCGTGTCCTGCTCACCGTTTTGGATGATTTTGAATAAAAGTAGCCTTCATTTCATGCATACTAATTTGCACATAACTAACATATGGACGATAAGCAAACACACTGAACAGAGGATATTTTTCCTTGACGTGCCAATGGTTTCATGAAGTAGCTCAAAAAAATTACCGCAAGCGTGTGTAACATTGCGCACTATCACATAGTTGGTAACATTTTAGTTTTTGGCGATGTACTTCGTGTGTACGTTTCACCAGTCCGTTGCTCCATGCTTATTTGCGCGCCAATTATTAGACTCTCTGCAATCCTAAATTCAGAAGACTGCTGTCCCCGGTGTCTTTACGTTGCACGAAGTTGGTCCATTAATACAACGGGTGGTCCGAAACAGAACTTCTGGCTTACGTGTTACAAGTTATTCATGCGTCGATTCGATTACATCGTGAGCCAGAAGTTAGCAACGGGTGCTGAACCGGGTATGATAAACCGCTGCAGTTTCGCACAGTTGTATAATTTGATCGGTGAATCGATCGGCTTGTGGATGATGTGATCAGGATGTTTTCTGACCGGCAACGCCAAGTAACGTTTGAGTGACTTGAAATGCAGTTTAGAATGACCCAGTACTTACTGCACAAACCCAGTTAGATAACCCTTAGCCGGCTAATCACCAACACGCGACTGTCGTCCAAGCTTCTGTGGGGAAGCGAGTTCAGTAGGACAGGTAAGATAGGGTTTCTCGAATGATTTCAAGAGCGTGCTGTTGGTGTGCGCGATAAAAAGGTACCCATTCTTACTCAAGAGGTCAGTTATGCTCAGTTCTAGAAAAAGTGTGGCTTGTAATATTAGGTGTTTTTATACCGCATTTTAATGAACAATGTCCACTTCTATCTTTGTAGAGGAGAAACACGACATCCGTTCAAACAACCTTTGCTAAAAAGTGATGTTAAGGCTGGTGAGCTAACCTGAGGTGAAATTTCTACAGGTGACCTAATCTAAAATACGGTTTTGTGAGTTGATTATTACTCTGCTACAAAAGAATGGCACGAAACTGACGCTAGTAAAGCTGATGGTGGATTATCTTCACACTTAGTTAGAAACTTTAGATCGAAGTTGATTCTATCACTCGCCACCATCTTCATCGTATAATCACTTCATTTGAATTTCTTTCTACTTCAGACTTAGGCGATTTCGCTTCCAGTGAGCAACCTTTTCAGCTTTTCTTCTCGAGGTTCGGCTGGCAAAAACTAGTTAGCTGATCTGATGAAAGACCAACATCTCACAAATTACTAGTTTACCCTACACTTTAGAACAACGTTCTAGAATATCACTTTAAACTAAAGACATTTCAAACCCCTCACAAAAGAAGACTAATGGAACAATTTTTAGGGACATCATAATGCCGACAATGTTGACAGAAAAGTTGGTGAACATGTTTTTCTGTGATTTTTTTCCGAACGTTTGAAAAAAAATCATAATCCGGCATTTCATCACTGCGTACTTATGCCTCCATTGTTTCCAGTTATCACTTGTGCCTTCGTTTTTGTGAGGTTGAAGCTAGCAAATACTTTTTGCTTGGTGTATTTTAAGGTTTTTATTTATTTTGTTTTAAACCTATCTTTGATGATTTGCAAGCACCGTTGAATTCATGCAAAACTATATTTGGTGTGCAGTATTTGACCATAAAGGCGGTGCTGTGTTTATCTAGTTAACCCTACTTTTGTGAACAACTCAGTTAACCCGTTTGGACTTGATGCAATGATTCTGATTTTTAATTCTCGTGATGAATATATAAAACTATACAAGACGAAATAAGTGTCATCTTTTACAGTTTACAAGAAAGCTTACAGAGTGGGTTAAAAAATATGACCGAATTACTGTTCATTTTTGCTTTTAGGATCATATATTCGGTATATTAAACAAACATCGCACGCTATATCCTGACAAAACATAGTTTGTATGGTTCGCATTTTGCTTCGTCGGCCCATGCTAGTTCATACAGCTTGATATCGCCAAGCCTGTAATAACTGCTGCACTTTTGTACCACAGTCTGCTTTGTTACCACACAGGCCGGGCTCAATTTTTAAGTTACCTGACGCTGACGCCACCTGATTTGCCCTGAAGTTAGTCATGTAATTTGCAACCTATGTGGACTCCAAAAATGAACACCACTTAATTGTATGTTACTGTTGATCAAGAAGTTGGAGGCATATTTCCACTATCACCTTCAGTCTGTAGGTTGTAATGGTCGTACATTCTTAAATGTTCTTCTACTCAGATTCGCTTGAAACGTCATCCACAACGATTCACGCTGTTGTCATTTACTATGATTTATCCCGCCAAACACTTCGGTGGTCATTCCATATACGGTTTTAATCTTACTGAGTGCGAATCGGGTCCTTAAAAAAATAAGCTAACCGTTTTCTGCTCCCCGGGTTTCCACACGTTTGCGTGAGTCAAAATGCCAGTGGTTTTGAAGGTAAATTTAACGGTAGAATTCAGTTAACAACCTCAACTGTTTACGACAAGCGGCACTGGTGAACAATAGCGTTGTCAGAACAAAACACCTGATCATGCATCATTGCTTTTGGTACTGAGAAATTATTGTTTCTTGGTTTAGTTGTTTTCGGGGACGCAAACCGAGGTTCCGCTTATAAAATGCTCATTACACCCAGTTAACCCATAACTGCTCGTACTGTCGTCTTGTGACAGGTGACCAAATTGGAGGCATAGTTATCCCATCATTTGATGGAATATCTCGACGGTGATCTCTCGGTGATTTGTGGCAAAGGCCAGTGCAGATGGATTGTGGACAACGGGGGCGGCCACATGAGTCACCGCTCAACGAAATCGGACCATCGGGCGAGAAACAGCAAGCGAAAAACTCATGACAGAAAGCGTCAGTAACACGCACATAACCAGGCAGAAGTGCATACGACATGCAAGTGAAAACCGCAACGGTGTTATGGATTAGAATTCCGGCCCATAAACGCGTGTACGCAAGTGGCGTGAGAACGTGCAAGTTGAGCAATAAATATCGTCATTCTGTGCTAAAAAATAAGAACTGGTTGGTGTTGAGTAAAATTCAAACATCGTATGAATAGCTTGGTCAAATAATTACTTTTAAAGTAACTCACAGAACAGCTCGTCAGTTTGGACCTGAATGCGTTTTTAGTTTTTCTGGTTCAGACTGTTCATTTACTCTCTCAAGTATCTCACAATCCGTAAAAAATCGCTGTCCCGTTCAAATGATAAGGTTTACTTCTCAACGTATATTTCGGAATGCGTTTAAAGTTTATAGAATATCTTGCTCACTAGAAGACTGGCGTGCTGTCCATATACTTCCATATCACGCCAAATAGTTTTAGTTACTTGCTAAGGATGAAGTGTTTAAAAGCCATTTAGGAAGGTTTTGTAACTATGTGTGCTAACTAATGTCAGCGTCACAGCTAAAATGACAGGTATTCCCAACCGACTTCTAATGGAATCACTGCGATGAAAGAACATTGATATAAAAACAGAATTAAACCATGAACTGTGAAGATTCAGAAAACCTCTTGGGCAGTGATAATTTCAGATTTTTCATACAAAATTTACTGAGAGTTTTAGTCAGTCAGCGTGAAGACAAAAGCTAAGAGATTAGAAAACCAGTGAGGATATGTACGGATGTCTTTTACGATCAGGGTTTTGATGATGACAAATTACGGAAAGCACTGCCGGGTACTTTCATCGGCAGTCAATCAATTTACATGTTAAATTACGCAAAATACTCTCGACAACTGCCACACTTTTCTGGTGGTTTCTACAGGCCTTTGTCCACTCTGTCAAACTGTCCTTAACTCATCTCAACAAGCACTTTACCATATCAATTTAATGGTCACATCAAATGGAATCGACTTTCAGGCAAATTGTTTTAATGCGGCTAAAACGAGTTTACATTAAATGAGTGCGCCCAAGTCAGACATTCTTTCACTTTTATTTGCGATTGCGTTTATTGCAATGTCGATTAGGTGATCTACTTTTCTCACACTTTCAAACCTTCAAAATGTTCTGGAGATTATTCGAAATTTTTGAATAATTCAGATGTGAAAATGAACGCGCGGCATGTAATTAGATTAAATGTGCTAATGGGTGTCCACTGAGCAGTTCGTAACACAGTTACAACAGAAGCTCTTTGAGAGTTTCCATCCAAAGTGTTGATTACCACTCACGACAAAGGTGTATTAAAAACACAATTGATTGCCATGCAGTTGAGCTGAGTAAACTATTAATTTGATTGCACTGATAGCTCAGCATTGCTAGCTGACGTTAGCTGTATAATAGTCATCATGGAAACCAACTTATTTCAATCACCAGGGTAGCAAGACGAACACGTGTGCTTCTTAAGATTACATCTTTGATTCGAATAGCAACGAACTAAACTATCAGCGATGAACTGTGATGCTAGTTGGTTGCAACGGTGTCTAGCAAAAACAGGGCTTTTTTGATCTGGCCGGTAGTAGACAAACCAGCCCAGCCAAACATATCTACTGAAAATAATAACGTAATAATGATAACATAATAGTGAGTAGTAACACTCGTTAGACACCATTCCCCCAAATTATGATCCAGCTAAAAGTTCGCTGATAGGAGACAATAAAATATGTACCGAATATCTAAATGACGAAAAATCGATCGTTAAAAGTAATCAACATGGCATATCAGAATGTTTCGTCTTGCTTTACGCACAAAGTGAAGCTTAAGCAAACATCATCAGCAACATTACAGAGCAGTACAACTGGTCAGCTGATTGAACCAAACCTAACTGTACTACTGGACAATCACTGTCGGTATGCCGACCAACTCAGTGAGTCTGCTGAATTGTAACTATCGAGCGGCAATTAGAATTTTGACAAACCGAACACTGCAACATTTGTTCACTCTTTCAATTATGCACTTTAAGGTTTAGGATAACTTTTCTCTGGAGGTGACTAATTTTGTGAAATTTATTCTGAATTTTTTTTGTGAATTCTTGTTTTACGTTTACTTTCCACTTAATTCTAATAGCAAACCCTGGCGCCTGTTTCGCATTCGTTATTAGATTGACCTTTCTCAAGTTCAATGAATTAATTAGGGTTACATACTTCAAGGCAAGTCAAATTGTGTAGACAGATCATCTTACAGTTGTGTATTCGGATAGATCATCCGAATGTTCAACAATGTCACGGAAATTCCAACTAAAAAATATACTCAAAGGCTACATCCAAATAAGGGTATCCTAATCCGAGGCGGTTAGCGAACATTTTCGTGACTACAGGCAGGCTAGCCAACACAGGAATGCGCACGCCTTTCTGATAAAATCGCTCGACCCCATCGCTCAGGTGCAAGCTCCTCAGTATGTGTCTCAGCGTTTGGGGGACAAGTTGGGGCTGAGAACCAGCATGCATCGAAAGGTTTAAATGGGCAAACTGAGAATACGATACTCCCCCAGAGGACCGTGTTGTTACGATAATTCTCCATTGGGCGATGGATGGTAAGTAGCTGTATTCATGGGCGAAACAGATTTACAGACTAATAAGAGGTGGATAGAAACCTAATCATTTCACCACAGGGACTGAGGCACGCCATTTTGCCTTCAGGTCCATTGCAACAACTGTCTATTGTTACATGATGTTTTATGTCCGTATAGCCAAAGTACGATGGGTTGTATGACATTTTTATGCTGGGGAAAATATAAGTGGGGACGTTTGTGATGCAACCGTTTGGTGTTGTTTGGCCAGATTTTAGGGTGCTAGAGAAGTGGAACTGATGGAGCACAGAGAGACTTCAATAGTAGACTATGGAGTGAGAAAAAGTTACTGAGCATATAAGTCAAGAGTTAGTTCAGTATATGGCTGCATCTTACTATATTCTTGATAAAAAGATTTTCGAAGTAGAACCAAATACCTGAAACTAACTACTGTCAACATCCAGCGCGCCACCGCATTTTATCCAATTATCAGCCAAGTTAAATGCTACAAGTGCGTCTTTTCAAAAAGAAAACCTTACGGAGAGTCTGCTATCCGCAAAATGGTTCGCTTTTCAGGATATAATCGAAAAATATATTTTCTGTTTCCAACTGTTAGGTTTATGAGACATAACATGGTAAAACACGATTTTGGTGCATGATTATCCGTTTTTCCCACTTGGTCAATCCCACTTTCGTCGTATCAATTACGGTGCGGTTTTTCATGGTCAATCGAGGTTCATACGTAAGCCAAAGCTGGTCGGCTGTGTTATCTTTAGTTTAGAAGTATGATCCCGGCTGCAGGTCAACTTCTTCTCAAGCTTTTGATTATTGTTCAGTTGCGTACTTCGTGTTTGCGAATGGTATATCGTTTGTTCGTGCTCTAGCCATTTCTAGTTTTTCCTTTGGTCACATGAGTCACTAAATTGAGTGAAATAAAACAGTGATTGCTAGGAGATAGAATGCTCTATTGTGCTCAGCAAACCCGCTGGCATATGCCGAGATTTTTGTGCCGATGCTATATATTTATTCTGCAACGTTTAAATGAAAAAATATTCTGTAAGTTTGAGCAGGAAAAACACTGAGTTTCATATTCACGGACGCCCAGTATAAGTAAATGAAGATTAAGGTTTTTGAAGTTTATCAATGAGAAAATCAATGGCTAAGTGTAAACGAAGCCAACGGTGAGTTGAGAGCGAACCGTTAAGCCCGACGACAAAAGGGGGAACAGGGAGCTGGGCTACATGGAATATCTGACAGAAAATTTAGTACTATTGTAAAACTAGTGTTTTCCCGGATGCTGACATAACTGTGGAAGTGAGGTAGAATGGAGTGCCTTTGAATAGCTGCAAATCTACACAAAAGCTGAAACCGATTTCTTTGGAGATTTCAAAGCAGGAGGATTTACGGTTTCACCACTTAGATTCAAAAAACGAGCGCAGGTCAATGCGACAGAGACCTGGTTCTCCGTCATCAGCAGGCGATATCAATTATCGATTCTCGACTATTCATTCAAGTTTATGGCTAGTCGTTTATAGCTCGTATGAAGCATACTCACTGATTCATATCATGTTCTGCAAGTGGAGCGGATGTGAGACTTGATCAAGGAAGTTTTTCGAAAGATTAAGTGAGGTGTTCTACTTTGTGCCACACGTTTTGGGTTGCAAAGGACATCATCTTGTAATGAAACTCAGATCAGCTTTCCCACCCGACAAACGCTCATTAGTGTATATTATTGTGTTGCGAACTTCACCATCCCACTCAAGGCCTGTTTGACGTCGCTCGAATTTAAGTAGGATAAGCCGTCTTGTATCTATACAATTAAGAATAGCTGTTTTTCTTTCTATTTGCTTTGCACCTATTGAGTTACCACACATTCACAGGGAACGAATAATTCGTGGATAGATTCACGCAAAGCGTTTACTAACGCCTATTGTTGTTCAGTGTGTACTCACGGTGATACTTGGTGTAGGTATCTGCCGAATATCATTTGTAACACACCAACGTTATTTTAACAGCGTGTGACTGTAGAAGGAGCCGACTAAGTTTTAAAATTTATAAAAACCGTTATCGGCCCCTCTGATACTTCTCTAAGATGCACTTTTTCATCAGTCTCTAGCCTACAAGCTTCATCGTTAACGAGTGTTTTCTAATGTCAAGATGACTGAGCTGAAATGTCTCAGGTGTTTGGCAATCCACAATTTACAAGAAATACCGTGACTCTCGTTGGTTACCTCACTGCGCTCAACAATAGATATTCTGAACCGAAGTTTTTGAAAACACTACGGTATGTGTTGTGCAGTGGCTATTCGTGGCTCTGACCGTAAGTTAGGTTCTGCATGAACCAGAGAGATTTAAAACTTAGCCAGCGTAACGATTTTCTACGAAGCAGGTCTAAAGTGATATAAGCTAGTAACACATAACTCAATGACTATCTTCCGATTTAACTTAGCATCACGTTGTCAGGTTAGGTCAGTTACCTTGTTCTTTCTGCGGACAGAAAAAGCGTGATCATAAATCAATAAAATAAGACTCCGAACGTTGGACAAAAGGCTGAACGTATGTTGAGGTTATAGGCTATGTGACTGTATATATGGACTTGACTGAAATGATTCAGTGCAACTCTTTTATGTGTTTGGAGCACAAAGGTACGCTTGTACACGCGCACGCGCGGGCAAGATAAACTACTGAATATGTATTGTAGACAACATGAAATTTGCTGTCGGCACACAGGGTTTCAACGATTCGACTGAGATTTCCATTTAAAGTTTTCCGTCCTGCTCGAGTCGACCCAATCGTGGTCGGTGTATTGATCGATTTTCATCAAAAGTAGAAAAAAAGGCGACATCGTTTCTTGAGTTCTTTCTGTTCACTGTCCAACGCAGCTTATCACCTGAAATTTGTCAATTTAAAGGAGAATAATGTGTGAATTAATTAAGATCGGATCTGCCCAGCAGTGCCACAACCAGCTTCCGTTCTGGCATCTATTGCGTGATTGAGAATAAACTATTCGCTATTAAGCTTCGAGAGGAGTAACTTCTCATCCGCGCAATCGTAGATGGTGCAGAGAATATTTATAGGTAACGGCGGTGCATATAATTTCAACTAGAAAAAGTATCTCGCACTTTATTTTTATACGTACAAATCAGGAGCGAACATGCACAGAAAATAAAAACCGCACATTCTAGTTTGCCAACAAATAAGGCCTAGTATGCCACTATACTTTGCCTGCCATTGACAAATATATGCTGGTTAGACTGGCGATCCCGAATTTATTTTGAACGATAGATATCACTCATGTTTAAAAACGTTCATGCAACATCTTTCTGTTGGCAATGTTAAATGGTTGGAGGTAGCCGCATTGAAAACGAAACGCAAGTCGCCACTGTTTAGGAATTTGACCAGAGATTTTGTGTGAGTTTGGAGAATAACGTTAAGAAATAGCTAGACAAAAATAAGGAATAATAACTCGCAAAAAGCCAGCAGAAACAATCATTTACTCCATTGTCTCTCCCGTGAACATTGCTTGTGATGGATTAGTAAAAAGGCGTAAATCATCGTTGACATTAAATCTAAAATAATGGGCCTTATTGTTCTCACTGGTTTTAGCAAAAGATGTATGACATTCCTCAACACAATTTTTGAAAGGTTTGCTGATACGTCCAAAATGCAAATGACAGACGGAATTTGGAGTGTTTTACTGTAATTAAAGGATCATATTCGGTAATCAGTAACTGGCTGGTTTGTTTCACATCGGTTAGCTCTGGTTTGGAATAACTATTAAGACCAAACGAGTGAGACAGCATACATTCGCCGTTATTATCACGAACACAAACAGCAATACATCGGTGATCCTAGCTGATGCTTCCATACAATCATGAAGGACACTGCAACGGAAGGAGGGGGACTCGTACTGCTAAAACAATTACGTCTAGTGAAACATTTAGCATCAGGCTGCCTAGACCGTGCAGGCAAACAGCTCAGCTCAAATTGACTGTAAGGCGTCATCATCTGAGTTTCGGGGACAACGTTTTTCGGATTCAGTAAAAAACGTCAACCCCAGAAGTAACATTATGACGATGAAGTGAATAATAGAGTGAAAACACTAGCGATGTCAAATAAAACCAATCAATTTCTGTGTAAGGCAAACTAAGCCGCAACCGAATGTCTCTTTAATTTTGGGCGTACACAGTAGTAGGAAGATGGGAGTCAGCAACATGATGTACTAAATAATCGGTAGCGGATGCAACAGCGTTGAACAAGTGAATGTTCTTAGAACGACACGGTCCAATGCAGTCATGTCTGGATTACCATCTAAGCATGTACACAAAAACATAGGTTTGATACACAGGTGTGCGTGCTACTGTTATGATAAGAATTATCCACTAGTTTTGTCACATTCGATGAAGATAAGATTTCTGCAAGGAATTCTGTCGATGTATTTGACGTATGTGGTGGGAGCTTGCAAGTTTGGTTGGTCAACCGAAAGTATCTAATTGGTTTTAGTCCACATTACACGGAAGGTTGACAGGTAAGGGGAATTATCCCGATATTCTTGTGCTTCTTTATGTCGGTTGCAGTCAGCCGCCTGAATTCAGTAACTTGTGAACAGACTCAATTATGTCAGTTTCGTGACATCACACATGTAACCTAATCCATTTCTAGTGATTATTTGACTTACATACCCTACTGATGTGTATTCTTGAATTCAGTATGTGGTGCTGAATTGTCAACAAAAGATGCAATTATATGTTCATATCACGGCTGCATCAAAAGTTGTGTCGTTTACCATAGAGTAACCCTATTTTATTCACGCACAACATATATTCTGGCTTTTTACTTTAATCGACAGTACACAGACTTTTTTGCACCAGCATTCGAACTGCAGTTCTTTTGTGAGTGGAGTTTGCCTTTGAAGTGTGATTTGATTCGATCGAGTTGTCGTCCATGAACTTCCATGAACAACTCCTAGACACCAGCACCATTGGTTGAAAAAAAAAAACAATAGATAACTTAGATCTAGTTAACTCAAAACCATAGTCATCCAGATCGGATTTTCTGGTTCATGTATTTTTGCCTAGCCTCACGTTATCTGCTTGACAAAAGTGATCACATACTGTCATTGAGTCTGTCTTAGCATATGTGGTCCGTGAGAAAATTCGTGCAAAATAAGGGTTTTATACTGAAGTTCAAGGTTTTCCAATACACAGCAGCATTTGAAACTTTCGAAACGAAGGAAGTGATTGATTGTGAGTGAAAGTCGGGTTAAACATTGGGTTTACCAGTGTAGTTTCTTCAGCCTACAAGTGACAGTCGAACAGCTCGTGGACGTGAAGGTCTGCAGTTAAGGAACCTAACCGAGAAGACTAGAAAACCATCCACATTTCGTGATACGGAGTCACAGAACATTGTGGTGGCGCAATAATATATTAACATTACAAAATACGAAAGTGATCGTTTTCCATGGAAAAGCTTTGCAAATTTTTGTATAATTCGTCAAACTGTTAAAGTTCAAATTCGATATTATTCAGAAATGCGTTACCTTAAGTTTGTTTGCAATCGCAATTAGCTCAGTTATTTCTGGCGCAAGACTTTGGTCATTTTGACAAAGACTGAAAAGATATGCCAACAGCTTCAAAGGAAGAGAATGTATTTTTTGAACCAAATGCAATTTACATACCAGACATAAAAGCTTTTGCATTCGAATAACTGTATCTTTCCGTTCAGTTTTATAGAAAGCGTGATGATTGAATTTGACTTGTGTGTGATCTTGACGCTTCTATTTATTCTTGAGTTTAATAGGATGGTTGTTGTAGTCTCACTTGCAAACAACAATTTTCTCAAACACAAGTGGTTATTGCTGAGTGTTTTGAGGTGATGATCGCTATAAACCTGGCGTGGGGTGAAGCGATTCGGAAACCTCGTCTGAAAATGACAGGCCGCTGTTTGATCAGACAAACAATCGAGAAAATCTCAATGCTCCACTGCTACTGTATTGTCCGCACATGTTCTTAAGCTGACCTATTGAAATTACCCTGTACGCACCCTGGCGAAATACTTCACAACAATGTGTCCAGTTTGTAAAATGTCTCGACATTCAAATGCGAACTATCAAGGCTGCTATGCTCATTCCCTTAGCTCCTGACACAACCCCCGACAGTCGAATTCCGACACGGTCAACGAATCCAACTATGTCAGCAACGTTAGTGTCGATGCCACCAACGCGTTATCCCTTTCACTTATCGGCATAACCCATGATTCATGACCACGACACACTTCCTCAAATGCTACGCAGATATTGTCAAACACGTCCGTTCGATTCACCAAGGCTCGGTAGTACACAACAAGCAGAACAACAAACCTCATCTTGAAGGCACCACAAACACATTACTCACCTGTTGAGAAAAGGTGCTGTGTCAACAGAAAATACGAGCATGATACTTAGCGCGCATCCCAAAAACCAAACGACAGACTAGAGTTCCGACTCGCACAAACAGATATTCCAGCGGTGAGCTCTATGGAACGCAAAAATAAATCGGCTCTTTTTGGAGTAAACTGCTCCATTTTTGTCAGTCGAAATTTCCAACTAACCACCAACAAACAGAACTATACAAGACGTTAATTTATGGTTATATGCTCTGAACGGATTAGCCAGCCAGTGTGACATTTGCAAAAATAAGCAACCTCTAGTAGTTTACACCCTACTGTGTATGGTTTTACCTACGCCGTACACCCCTTGTTTGATGTAATTCAGAACAAAGGTTGGCAGAAATCAGCAATGTGAGATATCCCGATAGGTCTTAAATTTCATCGAGCCGCATGCGAATATGTCAGGCAATAAACAGTGATGCAATAATCGGGTCATTTTAATCTGGGATGATACAACTGGTTTAAATTAGCGTGTAATAACAAACCAGTTGCATTCTTAGTGACCTTATGTTTAACGGGTTAGGATGTCAGTGAATATTTGCTTCTCCCCCAGAGCCATGTGGAGAGGAGCGCCATTTTTGCATTTAGCGAAGTGTTATGGAACATTTGAAGAAACATGAACCCCACAAAATGAATTTAAAAAATTGCTGAGGCAAACTCGGTTTTTTAATTGAGTATGATGGTTCATTCCTCTAATTTTTGTCGGTCTTTGGTAAGGCGCAGTTACATTTGAAAGTAAGTCCACGTTGTTGACTTTGGGGAAACATGGTGGGCTGTTAATTATTAACGGCGGAACTTTCAAGTTCCATATCAACATTTTAGTAACAACATTTCAACTAGGTTTTCGGCCAACGTTTTCTGTTTCCTTGTCTTGCCTGCAACACACTTTGTCTGCAAGGGAAAAGGCATCACTGTGAAGGTAGTCTGTCTAATTTGTCTGTTAAAATCCTTGTTCCCATTTAACTTGTTATTTTCTGCATGTCTGCCACATGAAAATTGGAAATCCCATCAATCTGCTGTCCACTGCAAGCGGCAAAACCGGAATAAACTTGGCTCACGTTCATGAGGCGGGCATCCATTAGTAAATTTCTGTGAAACATAATACCCAGGTTCTTAATCTTTGAGCTTTTGTTGGCTAGAAAAATTGAACTGATTGTATGAAACCGTGATCGATTGTGCTACACAGATTCTCTTCTGGTGACTTCTATCCCTCGAATGATTTGAACAGCGATACTTTTAAAATTGTCTGAACCTAACATTTAGTTGCACAGCTAACAAGGTACAACAGAACCTCTGAGCGTTCTAGATATTACCCATTTCCTAACATGCGTTATCTGTCTCGATTCACTGTTTAGCTACTAACTTGAACCAGCGATGAATGTTGAGTTCAGTCAATAAATGTACTGCAGTCTAAGAACAGTTTCCTAATAAGTTGTCACCAGATATACCTGTGAGAGTCGTCATGCTAGGCTATCTAAATACTTGTTATCATTTCTATTTTCATGCTGAAAACTGATTATCCGTTCGCAGTAAGTATTCGGCGAATAGAGTGGGTGTACAAGAATGATGGGTTTCGGTTTCCACGACATCCCTCCTTTTGCGCACTCATCAGCCAGCCAGTTATGCCCAACTGCGAACTCACAAACAGGAACCGACTGTGACTTAGTGCAATTCAAAAACCTCAGGGTAATGAAGGTTATTGATATATGAATGAGTGTTAGCTGGCAAGCATGAATGGATTAGTGGTCACCAGGACACAGGTTTATTGAGGTTTTAGTAGATAGGAATAATGC
Organism: Paragonimus westermani; assembly: GCA_008508345.1. Classification (NCBI taxonomy): domain Eukaryota; kingdom Metazoa; phylum Platyhelminthes; class Trematoda; order Plagiorchiida; family Troglotrematidae; genus Paragonimus; species Paragonimus westermani. Next base: position 75,215 of record QNGE01001664.1, read on the forward strand.
AATCAAAATTCAAGATGAACAAATTCAAGTCATGCTTTCTAGAATGCACTCTGGTGTAAGCATATGTGACGTTTTCAGGTGAGTTTCCACGGATCACGGAACCAATACATTATTTCGTCAGAACAACATCGACACAGTATCCGTTGATTAAAGCAGAGGACGTTATCAATGAGCAAAATCGAACTAATATTATTCCTTTGATGTTCTCTGTATAATGTGAGTTCAAATGCAGTGATCAGACTTCCACACAACTACAATGAGAAATTGCAGGACACAGGAAGCACTTACTCTTCCAGTCAACGGATTTATTTTAATTAAACTCTGTCATCCGACTCAACTGGCACGTGTTAGGTGAAGGTAAGACAATTATATAAATGTTCTGATTCTACAGCGCGATTTCTAGTCTTACACCAAAGAGATGCATTCAGGAGCCCTTTGTGATAACCAAATCTTGAGTGTATTAACCACGGTGTTAGTGTGAAGATCTCGTCTTTTCTGACATACCTGACCACATTTACAAAATACGGCAGGGACACAAAACGCTAGCTCCAGATTCCACAGTGGACAGGCTACAACAGTTAATTTTAAAGATGGCCTCATAGTCACATAAAGACGCAAATAGGATGGTGACAGTAGTTGATGAATAGCTTACAAACAACCAATGAAAAACAAATAGAAACTAGAAATTGAATTATTTCCAACTAGTCTACCATACTCATACAATAATTCGATGCAGAATGTGCATTTATAATGATTATTCGCTTTGACCGAAACATCCGAATTTTTTCTTCTGTTGTCAAATTTGCCGAGTTTCTGAGTAAATTGAAGATGCATCACTCCAAGTTTACACAATAACTGCATTGTGTTGGAATCCCTCTGATAATATAGGCTTTAATCACCCGATCAGCTAGCCACATTTACACAGTCAACTAATATTTATGTTTTCATAATACCCTTACAGATAGACTTTACTAGAGCACTTGTCGAATACCCCGAAAAAAAACAATTTGGCTGTGTGTAGTTAGTTTTTAGTTATTCCAATTTCCAACAAAATCAACAAGCAGTGGACTTTACGTATTCTTTGATTAAAATACCATGATTTTACATCATGGAAGCCCAAGAATAAGCGATTTTCAATCAAACTCAGACAACATTTTGATCCGTTTCACCCATGAAGCGTTCCAGCAAAATTTCTTTAGATAATACATTGCTCAACAGTATTAATTTATTTGTCGGTTTTGAGGTTTGTCGAACAAGTAAATTTCTATCGCTACCCAGTCTTATAGTTTACTTTCAAGATCAAAGACATCCCGCTAAACTGGAGAGGAACGTCTGACCAGCGGTAATTTCTCAGCTGCTCAGGGACCTAATTAGAAATAATTATTAAAAGTGTATAAAAATTTTTATCGTTAACTGTCAAGCTTATTTAAACTAAACATCACTCTTATGTGATGTGGAAATTTTTTTCAAAGAACTCTTCCCATCCTCTTTTGATTTGGACCAATGTACTCGAGTTCAACTACAGTTGGGGTGCGACAATAATTGGTAATAATTCAGTTTATATTCTTTTAAGACGAACAAACAAGTTGGAAACCACTCACATACAACTAACTAAGCATCTGGAGTAATTGTTCTGTCGTGGCTTAACAATGAACCATGGCGTTACAGCCAACAAGGTTGCCTTTTGTCAAGAGAATCAGGGAGTTACAGCTGATTATGACATTGACAAAGAATTCTGCTAAGAAAAACTCATGACTTATTGCTTCTTTTAAAAACAGACCTGTTAACACTTGCTCTGAATGTAGAGACTGTGGTAAAATTCAGGTGTCACTTAATTTAATTCGGTCGTAAGTCTGCTATTTTTCACAACTAATATTATTAGCCAGGAGACCAAATTCTTGAATATGAAATCTGAAAAAGTGAAAACAAATATTTCAAGCCTTTTGTGTGTGGAGCATGCCATAATGCCTTAGTTATCTGTCTTATGAATGCTTAGGTCTACTCCTGCGGAAGCGGCTTTATGAACACATGTGCACATGTGAAAACTACCCAGTTTTAGCAATTCCATCTCGGCATCTTGTTAGGCAGTTAATGGGAGAATTATATTACGCCTAATAAACTTCTGGAGTGGGATTCGTTTCCGGTTCGCCAGACTACACTTCAGTCTGGAATATATCATCGAAAATAACGAATTTTTCTCGGCATCCGAAGATCTACGTAATCATGGAAATGCACGATGGTTAAGCTGAAATTGAATGATTTGCACTTGTCAGCAAACAGGATAGTCAAAAAAATCAGCTCAATTCTTTGTCCCAACAATGAGAGCAAGACGATAGACAATTTTGCGCATTTTCTCTGACAAATGCAGGATTAACAGGCGAAATATGTGTACGTGAACGAAAGGTCTTAAAGAGTGGCTAAGTTGATAGAGTTTGCCCCAAAACCCAACAAAATTGCAATAACCATACGTAAATTTCCTTTTTATTGCCCTGTTGCGTTCACTTGCACAGCTGAATTAAGGCACACTGAACATTGAATGTTCACAATGGGGCCAAAGTGTACTCGTTGTATCGTGAACAAAGACCACTTGCTTTTCAGCATTCCAGGCACTTCGGATAAACGTTGTTTAGATCTGAGTTTACGTTTTGGATTCTTCCTGTAAAGTAAACGTACTTGTTTCACTTGAACAGTTTGTTGGCTTTGTTTACGGTAAATTTTACTGAAATACAACCTGAAGATGTTGTTCATTCAAATGTAGCTGCAGCTTGGAAATGTGGAAACGAGGTATAAAGTCAATTCAGATAAGGAACAAACGGCCAACTTAATGTTACATTTGGAATGTAAATTAGGTTGTACTCGAACATCGGCTACATACCTGTATATTGAGATAATTTAATTAGTTCCTGTGTTTAAATGAATTTCTTCATATTAAGAACGCGTTAACGTGGAAGTGCACAAGAGAGTTTGTTTGGATGGGACAAACATAATATAGAACTAAGTAGATGGAGGCCAATCCACTCATCAAGGTCCGTTGAAACTAGGACCACCATTTCTTCATGATCAAATTCTGTCTGCTCGTTTGGCGGTTTTCCATTTTCTCACATACCACTAACAGCCACCAGCGTTGACTAATTAGTCTTACCGACAAAATCCAGTTACAAGCAGTACGTACACAAACAATACTGGGTTGGTAGGACTATCGAGACAATAACTTAAAATGCTTGCTAAATGGAACATATACACAACCAGATTTTTTGACGTAAAAACCACAGTTACAAATGTCAGCTGGTAAAACGCTTGTCGCGTCGAAGCATGATGTGTCTGTCGCTGGTTAGGATTCAGCGAAAGCCCTGACTTTCCACAGTTGAGTGTTATCTAAAGTCATAAATCTGACACACTACTTATTAGCAAAGATAGATGGCTTATATTACCTCTTATCAGCTGGGTTCATGTGTAGCCTCACTGGTCTAGCAAGCGTCGTTCATAGACTGCGACTATAAAGAAACATGTGTTCATCAATGCTTTAACTGAACAAACACTGTCATGACTCTAAACACCATTCTGCTTGAAAGAGTTTGGCGGAAACTCGGGTTTTTTGGAGGCGGGTTGCCGGTAGGTATACTTGACCATTGCCAACGAGCAAAATTTCTATCTTATGAAATGAAAGTAACTGCTACAGTAAGCTTCTCTGTTATACAAAGATGAGTTAAATCAATGGAGCATCTTATTAGTAACGACTCCAACGAGAGTTCCCCTAGTTTCCCGTGGGGTGAGCAGAATTCTTACGTCGAAACTCTGCCTCTGACCAGCCTTGTATACCATCACTTATCAACAATACAAATTAGCGAAAAAGCTTGTTACACCGGCTAATCCGGCCAAAGAGAGTTTGATAACTTCGACACACTATTGAGTTTCTGCAGTTTAAAAGTAATCTTGATGTCACGCATGGGCATATTTTTTAACTTAGCGTAATAAAGAAAATCTAGTTTGGGCACCTAAGTTCTGCCAAAATGTTAATGCTGTACAGCTAGAACATCTTCCCACATCTTACACCATTGATGCTAAACGTTTACGATCAAGTTGACCAAATTCTCTGCGAAATGTACGCTACGTGAACAATTTTCATTATTTTTCGTCAAGGAACAAATAAACCGTTCTGTGGAATGAGCATCGCTACACAAAGATGTGTAGATGGCGTTTTACTAAGTACTAGAAGCAAGAAAGATGCAACACAATTGTTGGTAGCACGGGAGTCGACACACCCAGACCCCAATATTATGGTAGAAAAGAATATTGCACACTGACATCTGTTCTCAGAAAGTTATTTATTGGCAAAATGACCTCACAATTATACGGAAGTTTGAAGAAACTCAACGTTTACGGACCAGTACACATTTTATAATAGTCTCCTACCAGTAGTCAACAAAAGGGCGTGGCATACTCCTATTTTCTGGACACATGCGGAGTGTACACTAATGATATCTTACAAGAAGGAGTTGACTTCCTTTGTTTATTTCCAAATGAAAACGAGTATTCATTTCCACTCATCAACTAAACTGTTGAGTAGAAACAGGAAACTATTTGTTTGACTAAGCTACTACAAAGAAATACTTTCTTAGAAGTGCGGGATGTATATATTTTGTTTGCCATCCAAACGAAGCAACGCTTGAGCGCAAACGATCACGAACTTATTATGCTACTTGACTATAAGTGATACACGGAAAAGTACAGCTGCCTGGTCCATCGAGCACCGGCAGTAGGAACGAATCAACCGGATGAGCTCCCGTTTGCGCTCGCATGATTAGCATTGCAATCAATTAAATCCAACTGATTTGCGGAGGCTTACGTTGTTAATACACACTTGATACAACAGTTCCCAATTTTTAAAAAACGTTGTGGTATATGAAGAACATACACAGGTACACTTCTGACACAGTATTGATTAAAGAGTTATCAGCTTCAATAAATCAAAATTAAATTTATGACCAGGAGAGATAAGTGATTTTTACATGTGACAAGTCGACGTGAAACTACTCTGCTTCGAAAGAATGGGATATCCTGGTCTTGACGTTAAAAGTCACCATATTGTATTAATCAATGTGGTAGAATGTTTGAAAATTCGTGACAGCGTAGCAAACGTGTTTATAAAATAATGGGTAGGCTTTCTGTGACTGAAACTGTCAAAATATACTCGGGCAAGGTTTTAGTGTTTGGAGACAACCGCGTTTCGCTTTGTGTTTCAGTTCACTTTTTCAGAGTGATTAACCCCGGATAATCTGTTAGGCACACCATGTATATCGTTGAATTTCAGTATTACCGAAAAGCATTTAGGAGGCAGGCTGACAGTTTTTGAGATAACTGTGATGAAGACCTTAGTCAACCTCTCCCACATGCACTGGATGAGGGAAAAGTGACCGGAGTGTCCTTGTTTACACTTAAGTGAGTTGAATAGAATTCGGTGAATTGTAGCAAAAACCAGTTAAGATACCGGGAGCGATTTGGAGCTATTCTGTAAGTGTAATATGTTCCACCTTTGCCACAGAGTTTTGTTTCCAGCGTGTGATCATACGGATGAATTAACATGCTGTAATATTTTAAGGATAAACAACCGGAACATAAAGGAACCTAGGGTCACATCCGGAGACACACTGCAAGTGATGATGGGTTAATCAAGCAGCATGCCAATAATATATATAGTGAAGTACCTATGACGAATAAAAACAGTGAAACACAAATGTTTTATAACAGGCAGTTTCGTTGTGAGTAGTATACTACTCACAAGTAGAGTATTACCCACAAGCGACATTCAGGAACAAAAGGACAAGCCCTGAACACGACGGACGGGAAGAAACTATTGGAACAGTGTATACGTGCTGTGTGAGAACTTTCACCGAGGTGAATGACAACGTATTGTCAACCAATGTACGTGAGTGCATGTCTGTCGTGCAAATGAGTGCACGCGGTTACGGTCTAGTTTTTGACATGACCTGTACGGAAGTTTACGCAGTAACCCAACTAGCTGGTCAAGCGTCATTTGCAGACACGACACAAAGACGATGTGTACTTTAGGCTGTTGTTGTCAAACCTTGCGCACAAGCTTTTGCAGTCTGCTTTGTCAAATCTTCTCGACAATGTCAAAGTTTCAACAGTTGTTGATTCCTCTCATGCGGTTAGGTTGGTCCACTGCTGTCTGACCTTGAATGTGTTGGTTACGCACGATACACGGAAGCTCGCCGTTATCCTTTCCAAGAATTTGTGACAACCTTTATTCGGTACATACACTAACGGTAAACACACGATTAATTATGAGCAACAAAGAAAGCTTAACCCACAGAGCATATTCATTTAAATACTTTTAGGTCAGAGTGCGGGTAGTCCTTCTCACGATCACAAAGCTGATTCAGTTCACAACATCCAGATGCAGCATATCAGACGATGGATGTCTAAAGCCATTACAAAAGCAATCGGGCATAATTGTATAAAACACGTGGGCACAAGTGACCGAAGAAAGACATTTGGAAATTACTGATTACACCGTTGGGACAGAACTGGCTGCAGAAAAAAAGGAAACTTCTGAATGCTCGAAATATCCACTCGTCGACCACCGATCACCAGTGGAGTAAAGATGGCGCCCGACGACCAGTATCACCAAATTTGTTTACCTTTACTAAAGCTGATCGATTTGAGAGTAATCGATAGAAGGCCTAAAATCTTGGTTGTTACAAGCTGGATGCAACTCACACTGTGATAGGCATTTTGTTTGAATTGGCTTGTGCTGGAAACATTGACTTAGGCGTCCTTTTATCTAGAGACAACTTGCAGTTTTATATCCTTGTATATATAAGTGGACCCCAAGAACCGGCTTTCCACTGTTGTAGAAGTCTACATGCTATCTATTGTAGACAGCTACCAATTTGTCCAGTCGTCTGTATAGGATCACGAGAAACTTTCTTTTGGCCTCATAACTGGGCTACCTGAGAGTACAACGAGATTGCTGGACAATTTATTGAATACTGTTGAGCAGTTACTGATTTATAAATTTACGATTGGATGTACCATACGCAATCAGGTAGCCACTTTGGATGGCTAGTTTTACTGAATTAGGTATACGATTGAGGTCACACTACTGGACGTCTCTAACTGCATGTCCGTACTGAAAGCATTGCTCAAATGAGTCGAAAAACCAGGATTTTTCAACCTGTCTGGCAAGTTCCATTCAATGCTCACAGTCAGTTCATCAAAATAGTCGGACAATGTGGGTTCAACGGCTGTTACCCAGTGTTCTGATTTCATAATTATGAGCGAATCCTAAACTAACTGCAGGGATGCGTTTTTTGATGATTGATGTTCTCTCGGGTAAACCATCGCTATTGAATATAGCATACTGCTTTCATATAATCAATGCCGGCAGTGTTACAAATGCATATTTCCACACCATACGTGAGTCTCTGCTAGTTGGTAGACTATGAACTAAAAAACTGTCTTAAATTGCATAATTTTTAACACTTTCGCTGCCACAATATGATTTTACAGGCTGGCAGTGACTGATGAATGTAGTTCGAAAAAGGATCCAGTATAGAGTCAGGATGTACAACTTTTGCAAACTAGAATATCTCCGTTTTGCGGCCGAGATACGTGTGAAGTTGATTAGGCTTGACATTAGAAAAACAGCTAGGTCAATTTACACTGAATAATTACATGTCAGCGATTTGGGTAGAAATGTGAAATGTTTTCGAAAATATTCTAATGTGGCTCAAAATTCCAGGAAAGATCTCCCGATTCAAATTCTTGCAAATAATGATTTTTAATCAACATGAATCAATTAGTTAATCATTACTAGGTAATGCATCAGTGCTAACAGAGCAGTTTTATGATCTGAGCCATTATTCATCCACAGACAGGCGTATAGTACACAGTTGTCCTTTCAAGGCTTGTTGTAACAACTCTGAATTGTGCTGGACGGTGGCTTTGTAACCACTGCTGTATACTGAAAGAAAACATTTTGAAAAGTATGCATGACATCTGCAGAAAACGACCAGTGGTCAGACAGCTAAGAGGGAGCCGAACCAAGTATCATATATCAGAGTATACTGCACAGGCTGAGATGATGTAGACATGACATAATAATTTTACATATTTGTTGCACAATTCTTAAAGACACTTGTAAAATCCTGCTCGCCAAACCCTAGATTAAATGAGGTATGATTAATCAGTATAGACTATAAAAGCAAGTAACGAAACCTAACGGAAGTTTTGAACGACGGGTGACGAAAAGTCTTTCAATATCCTTTGAAACAGGAAAAGCGAGTTCACCATCCTGGACGAGGTAAAAGCGTGGAAAACTCATTTTGTTTATCAGCTCACCGTCTCTACTGATTTAAACGTATTTATGAAAATGTGTGCACTATCAGCAGACTTTAACTGTTATGATGAAAAACGACGACATATCCTCAACAAAAGTAGGCTGACGGCCAACTCACTAGCTGCAAACAAATAATCGGCCAAAGCAAACGAGCTGCATATAAAGAAGGATGTGTATGATAAACAGTATTTCTGACTCACGCACAAGCTCATGCAGTTATCTCTAGTTTGCCGTGAATAAAAAGGTGGTCAATCAACCAGACGTATAATACTGTTGAGTTAGACCAAATTAGAAACACACAAAGAAATGTGTAACGGTATCAACAGCCACCACCATTTTTTTCAAACTCAGTTATGTCCAAAGGAAAACAATGTGTTTTTGAAGGATGTATCAATTAATAAGATACAGATTTTGATTATTTTAGTGTAAGACAGGTTATGTGACACAGCATTGCTTCTGAAATCTTTCGTTCTATGTTATCGCTCGATTTCACTAATGAAAACTACAAGAAGCACGAATTGGTTTTTGGTTCAAGATTTCTGTGAAACCAGTGCACACGAATATACAATAATAGAGTTTCATTCAATCATTTTTCAGTTGAAAAGTGACAATTTTCGGTAGATGACATACAAGTAGGAATACAAAAGGTTTTGGCCTTCATAGTTATTACGACCGATTTCATTGGTTACGTTACATAGATTTGGACGTGCACTAACTTGAATAGTTGTGCAAGACAGAAAGATTCTTTAGCCGCGATAAATGATTGAAAAGGTCATAAACAAACTGATCAGTAATAGAATAAGCACTCACGAATTTAAATGACTCAAATTTCCAACAGATCGAGTAAGGATTGACCAAGACACGGATGTTCGTTCACACAGTAATACGAAACAGCCTGCAGAAGCTGATAAGCAACTTAAAAAAATTGCGCAGAAATGTGAAACATGTGGAGGGCTAAATTTTCAAATTCAAGAGCAATAACTGAGACCAGAAACGGCAAGGGTTTGTCAGACCTTGTCATCTATCTGTGACAACACGTAAGAGGTAGAATATCTGCTACTTGCCATTAAAAAATAGCTCGATAGCTTGACCAAAAGACGAGGTTAGTCTATCGGTTGGGCTTTAAGGAACAAACGTGAAGCATTCCCACATTTGATGGTATGCGGCGATTCTTTCAGACTCAGCTTGTGGGAAGCCTGAGTGCTGTTGATTTTTCCTAATAAAAATTTTGATGTTCTCTAGTAAACATTTTCCCAGTTTTTCGGTCGTTCGGTTGATCTGCCCAGCTACACACTTGGAAGTTTGTAAGTAACGCGAGGGGTGGCTAGTTGGCGGTTAGTACAACTACTCGATTTATAGATCGAGTGCCCTTAATTGGTTCACGTGATATGTTATCCTATGGTAACTTTCACTCCACACTGAGTGGATGCATCTGGATGCATCTACATCCATATACGACAGTGACATACAAAAGAATTCCTGTATCATTGCTTCCGATGATGACCACTGTGATCTCGTCATGGCTTACTTCAAGCAAGCGGTGCCGGTTAACCATTACTTACGTGTGATTGATAAGCCAAAACTGATTTTTTTCCGATATTTTTGGCTAGGTAAATACTGAATATCTTACTGGAGGAGACTACCGAGATTTGCCGCCACCCTGTTAGCATGTCGCTTACTCACAGACAACATAATTAACGTATGGTTTTTAAAGCACAGCCAGTGTAATAAGTTTCGGGTGATCTCTTTTCCAAGTGAGTCATAACCGCTAGGATTAAACGAAGTGTCTTTGCAGAATGTACGCAACTACCTACATTTGTGCTGCCTATTATTTTCTGTGGACTTCAACGTTTGATGAATCTGGTTCGTTGTACTTTGGAAAACTTTCTGGCGAATTGTGTTGTGCACACCTTTCCGTTTCCTCGTGAGAATATTTGAGGCATAGCACAGCTCATGGACAGACTCATTCATTGTGGGATTGTACACCTGAACCGAGTCAACAAACCGAGGAGGAATTTTAAACATATTCTCCCAGGCACTAAAATGTTGCGCGTAAAAATTGACACAGGTTCTTTCAGGTGAAGTTCACTTCAGATCACTACGTTGAGCTGGGACTCGAATGTGGCACTGTTAACAAGTAACACATTCTTTTCATCAATCGCCTCACCACGAATGTTATGACTTAGTGCACTAGATTTGGGATCGTAAAACCGACAATTTTAATTTGGAAACCAGTTACTCTACCCTCTTCTCATCAGTTCAAACACGGACGGTAAACTTTTAGATGAGTTTTGGGGAATGAGAATAAGCACTATGAAGCACACCTGGTACGCCAGATGGTGTAGGTACCACAGTGAGCACCTGATTTACTTGCGAGATATACATAAACTATGGCACACCATATGCTCGACCAGTCTGCTTTGACGTGCATTGTTGCATATAAAATCCCAGACTTGACGAAGCTGACAGTAGCACATGGATTACCTTATCAACCCTGCCATTGACTCTAAAGCAGACTGAAGCACAAAATTTACCGGTCACAACAGTTGGTTTGTAATGGTTCGATCAGCGGTTGACCGGAAGAAACTCATTATTTCTTAATTCAGATTTCCAAACCGCTGAGTGAACAGTGCTGTTACTGCAAGTTCGGAGAAGTGTGTGAAACATCACGCTGAAAAGAACAGAAAAGCTGAGCGGTTTAGGCGGTCGGCAGCGCACACTCATTCTATAGGTCAGAATCTTAAATACTTCACTCTGTCTGCTCCCTGAACTCGTCCTAACAACACAGAGCACCTTGTACACTGATTAAAGTTTGTGTTTATTTTTGTTGGTCAAATTGTTGGGTTGGAAAATCCTTGAAAAACGAACGGGTATAATCGCTTGTTTGAAAGCTTCTCATAGACCCACCAGTTTAATCAAACCTCGCTTGAAGACTGAGTCATCTCCTTTTGAATGTTCCTGTTAATCCTTGTCAGCCGCTACGAAATTCATATATGTAACTTGCGCACATTGGATGTAAATGCAAACACCAGAAAATAGTCTTGGACTGTCTAGTACTTAAGCACACCATTTGCTGTAGTCAAGTTTTGATGAACCCTAGGGGTATGTACTGTTCATCGACGCACAAAAACGGTGTGATGTGTGAAGACAAATATTGTTTGTTGATCTAGTGGGAACGTTTACTGGATGCTCCACGGCCAAAGATGCAAATTGAGGAATTATTGCGCTGACATACAAAGTCTTGGGTGTTAGTTTACACTTTCTACATCTGGTCTGTTCAGAAAACGGTAGCGGGGTAAAACGGTTCATACAAGACAGGTCTAGGGGAAACAGCGGAAGTGTTTAGAAATAATAAATGTGATCGAGACTTTAGAAGAAAGTGTAACATTTGAAAAAATACCTCGCAGTGAACCTTCTCGCAGTATGGTAGTCCTGTGAGTGATTTGAGTAAAAATTAAGGTGCCTGATGACTAATGTAGAAGTAACTGCACCACCGGTGGGTAGATTTATATATATTGCAATAAGGTATATAGATAGTATTTTGTAACACAAAGTGCACAAACACATTGAAAACGTTCGATGATATGGTGGAAATGAAATTAGCACATAATTGTCAATTGAAGTGAATTCTGTTGATGTATCTCTTATAAGTAAAACAGGTTTTCTTACATGCTGTTCGTCCAATGTCAGAATGTGTCAATTCTAATAAGTAGATACTTCTCAAAGGTTCAATTTACCACCACACTTCAAAGGCGATATCAAAATATTCCAGATATTTACCTCGTCAAGATAAAAAGAACGCACAGATGTGTGATATCGTCAGAACTTCTTCAAAGGGAGAACGTCCTTAGATCAAAATGGATTTGTGCAGCCTCGTATTGATCCTCCACAGCCAGTTTTCTAAAACCGTTCCATGCTACGCAGAATAAGTTTCTCCGATGCCTTAGGAATTAGTTGGCAAAAATAATCTGTTCAATATACGCACGAAATTACCCATCCACTAGACGAGCAGTTACATGCAAAAGAGGACAGTTTTACAAATCATGTCAACACAGGGAAATCTAGTAATTCTAGATGCAATGGTGGGTATAAAGCGGTGTGTCCAGACTAAAATCATAAGATAATTTTTTATACACATGAAGTTAGGCTATCAAAAGTTATTCAGAAAGATATACAAACTTTTTAGAATTGTTGGCATAAACGGGGCACAAAAATTTTCTTCAAAATATCTTAAACCCTCTAAAATTTGCTGCTCAGTTATTCGAACACTGTGACGTTACCATTCCTCTTTTCAAGTGATACCTCTCAAAATTCTCTCAGACTTAGCGATTTAAACGTGATATACTGCTTACCACATTCGTTGCAGAGGAGCTAACAGTTCACTGTGAACTCCGTCAAAAACAGATTGTGTTCATCGATAAGGGGCAGAAATGTCTTTGTAAACCACAAACGTGTGATTGGCTGGTCCAGCCTACGTGTTCCTGATTGGCTTGTGCACATATCAGCATCATCAACTTCGGTATCAACCAAGTGCAAATATTTAGATTTAGCTACAAGATTTGTGCTTGTCTGAACGTTTCACGCTGGCAAATGGCAGAACACTTTGGACTTGACGAGGAATCATCAACTTCAAGTATTCGTAATAACATTCATCCACAGAAAAGATGGTGCCCAAGAACTTAAATAAGGACATTCTGAATAAAATTCTCCAGTAATACAGTAGCTGTTACACGCATTCGAAGCAGGATATCATAAACCCATGTAGGATTCTCGTGTTCAAATGTGATGAACGTCGTCGCCAAATGGATTGTGAATAACACAATGTTACGAGCAAGTTGTAATATCCTTGTGTGGCCTTTCCTAAGATTTAGATTACAATACGCGGGAGAAAGACCACTCGAAGTGGTTGAAACGTAAAATATTACAGCTTGCTCGTAGCGTTGCATTGTGCTCAATCCATTTATCATTACCATCTTAAACACGGCGCCCAAACTGTTTGACTTCATTCTTGCTAAATTTGGTGCGGATATCTTACAATTGGAATCAATGCGCTTTATGTTCGGATCACAAAATACATAATAAAAAGGGATGCGGCACTTCATAACAAACTAACTTGAAGACCTGAATACAATGCTAATTCGGCTTTCTACGACCAGGTTATTCATATTTTTAGTCGATTAGAAAATCCGAGGTTAGCATTTTTTGAATGATTGAACAAGCTATTTCCTGAAAGAAACTGCTTTATTCGGAGAAAACTTCTGTTCAAGGAAAGCCTGTATGTGATCCCTGTAGTGCGTTTGCCACTCTGTAGATGGTTTTTACCTGAGAACGTTGAAACTGGCTCTGTAAGACATAAGTCAGAAGGAAACGCTAGAAACAAATCATCGAATGGGCGTTTAGCTTTGACAGCCCAAATGTCAGTGTGAGTTTCCTAGTGAATATTCGATGGTTTCCAAAGCAACTTCAATATAGCCCTTTTGAGACGCCCTTCAGATGCGGCGCTTGTCCTCACTTCAGAATGCACAATTAGCTCCTCATATCCTACCAGTAATCGGACATAAGCGTTGAATGGTGCATTGAAATCGTGAATCTGAAGTTGAGGGAGCGTACTGCGAATGTTTTCCAGGACTGAGGGGGCAGTAGAGACAAATAGCAAGTGAAGCTCTGAAACAGACTAAATTGACATGATCAGAATTTTCTCAAGTACTATTTCCTGTCATGCTTCGGGATTAAGGAAACCGTTTCACTTTGATGAGCTGCAAACGCCATGTCTGAATTATTAGCAGCTAGCGTACTACATAATTATTTTTGCGAATGCTTCGGCTGAAATCCTGCAACCGACAGCTCGGTGCACCATTGCCAATTTTTAGAAAGTTTGAACCATAAAGAAACCATATTGGGTGACCCTAAGTGTACAAAAGAAAATAGCATAAACCTGCATCCAACAAGTTAGTAACGGCTGTAAGGAAGCATTTTAGATTGAAAAATCTTGTGAGTTATTGAATCCAAAATGGTTTGTTATGTAGCGTATACCGGAGAGTTGACGAAAGTTGTAATGAAGTCTAATAAATTAGATTTTGACAATAACCCGCCGTCCATAGTCGTTGCAAGGTTGACTTTAAGTAGGGATAATTTGGTACAAAAAAACCTCTGAGAAAGGAATTCATGTGGAACAGTTCAAACAACCGACCTATCCATAAAATATGCGAGAGTTCTGTTTGTTAGGCAGCGTGCAGACCTTTACGTGAAGCAATATTCAGGCTCAGTGGTTTTTAACTGCTTAGACAGGAACAGACACCTGCCAAAAAATTATGAACGAAAAAGTTCAGCATTCAAAAGAGTGGGCAAAATACCTATGACGAGTATAGGACAGAACAACTTACATACCGAACCAACGAGCACAATGGTCGTCTTCCTAATGACGTGAACAGAGAAATGATATTTCGTTCATAGATATGCCATTGTGGTGAAAATCTATGTGATTCGCCGCTTATCCAAACTCCGACGTAATAGACAATAGAGAAATGAAACAGTCCAACGTCGCCTTGCGACAGAGCATCAAGATTGGACAAGCAACCTTAATATTACATCTTCAGTTATTCGCCAGTTTCCCTGTTCTGTGTTGCGCCAATCAGATTGCAGCTTATAACATTGCATGTGAACGACAGAGTAGCGAACAGGACTTGTTTTCTGTGTTTGACCATCAGGCTAATTACAACACAATACATATGAAAACAGTGACTAATGTGAGTCAGAAAAACGGTCAATATGGGTTAAGGACGACGTGTTTGTTATCAGTTACGTGATCACTGTTCCAAATCATGGGCCTGACTGATTGTGGGCCAGGGAAGGTTGTGTCCGCACGAACTTTTTCTGAGCGCAGCGGTCAGGGTTGCGCATGTCGGTCAATAGCAGACCCCGATTTCTTTGATAATGATGTGCACCCATGAATTTTCTCATGGAAAACAAACGCCTATTTCAAACAGTTTGGGGTCCTCCCATCAGTATTTGAACAGTATGATTCAATTCATAGAGAACTCTTAGGTTACTGATGAGTAGTCGGGGATTTGGTTTATTTTCAAGTTGACCATCACTCACATTTGATCGCAGCCTTCGCATTCAGATAGATTTTCCAGCCAGCCTCTTTCGAAAANTTAGGCACGACCGAATTATCAAATCTGAACGCTCAACCACTCTCGCTTGTGAGCAATGATCTGGTTGCCCGATCGTCTCGAGAGTGGACACAGTAACTGTCCTGTTAATGCCAATCGACAACCCCGCGAATAGGACTTCCGAGACAGGTCGAGATCACTGAACTCATTAAACCTGCAAAGCGATATTTTAGATTACTAATGAGTAGTCGGGGATTTGGTTTATTTTCAAGTTGACAAAGATTGTCCTGTCACCATGTTTTTTCAACTCCTAGTGATAGACAACAGTCTGTAATCATGAACGAAACATATCATCAAGTTAGCGAAAGTGTGTTCAGAAAGTAACGGTTTTTCGGTAGTAACTAAGGTATGTCAGGCTGATTGTATTCTTACAGTACCATTTATGGGCTTCGGCGCAACGCCACATATAGAGGTGCTTCCAAGGCATTATGCAACGTATGGCATTCGTCATTATTTTGACGTCGGTAGTGAACTGAGTCCAGCCCATTTCAGTATGTCTTCTTCCTTTCCTAACTATTAGTTGGTAACTTACTAAAAGAGGCCTGCTGCTTTGTCGAGATCGGCACGAATTCATACAAGTAGTCTTCATGATGCACTTGAAAAAATGCAGATGAAAGGCAAATAACAATGGGGGAGTCGAATGAGGCAAGCCACCTCAAAGAAATAAGGCAATCAGATAATTGGGAAAGTGTTGCAGGCATACTCAATAGTTGGGGTTTTTCAGGCGTTTAGTTAACGCAACATAAAAGTGAACTTTTCCACCGGCACCAAGGAAATTCTTCAAGCAGAGAGAGATGACAAGGATCTAGTCAAGGTAATACCAATGACTACGAAATTCTTCACACAAACCGTTCTCTTTGTCAACAGGGAATCCATATTTACCTAAACTTTATTAACGGATTGAGGCGAACTTAAGGTTTTTTTTATATCCAAGGATTTGTAACACAACACTTATTGTATGTTCATAAGGGATGAATATCAGAAATGCTTCGGAGAAAAACCCGCGTTTAAAATTAAGCACATTGCGCAATATGAACGTATTCATAGTAAGGCAAATGGAGTGGCCGGCTTCTGAACCATCTTCATTGTCACCCACCAAATCCGCAGGAATAATCTTCGATTAATGTTGATAGATCATTACCCAGATTGTTGTGTCTGCCAACTTGTATTTGGTAGGCTAAATTTTCATAGACTGCAAACTTTCAAGTTACAAATGAGTGCTGGATCCCACAAAGAAACGTCAGCAATTCTGTCATCTGTCAACAGTTGACCATCAAACTAAACTACTCAAATGGATTTGAAGTACTGTGATGTGGCTACGATCCAACAACACGTAAGATTATTACTGCACAATTTTTTTGTAAATACTCGTGTACTTTCTAGGTTGGTGTACCAGTACTCAAAATTACAGTTTGCTAATTTTTGAACATTGGTAACTCCCGGATAAACCCCACTGCTTATGGTCACCGTTTATAGTTTGTTGGAATGGTTTCCTACCTAACGACTATCGATTATCAATTTCTCAACCTTTTTACAACTGATAATAGTAATCGTTAACTGTCATTTTCAGACTTTCGGTCAACAAATGTCACTCAGTAAGCTCACTTGGGATGAAAGGACACACTGATACATTTGCTTTGCTTGTGGACTGGCTGACCGAAGTGCGTTGGCAGCGGATGAAACGTCGACACACTCGTATACGATGTAAATATCATTCCACAAGCCTATTTCGTGGCAGGTAATGAGGGAAGTCGTTAGCTGTACTTTTGAAATTTACTACTATTAGTTGGCTGGCGTTAAGGCAGAAGCAGAGCTCAACAGATTGTAGAATAGTCGTCCAAGAATTGTGTTTGACTAAGGTGAAATAGCATGATCGTAACACGGAACCATCTTCTAAATAACCGCGTTTGGTTATTTCGTGATTATCAGCATTAAATGTTTAACCACGACAGCCGCGTTTTATCAAGTGGAAAGCACGCGGTTTCTTGAAGTATATCGTGGCTAAATTGCATGCTCGCTAAGATGGCTACTGTGGTTTCAGTTTGCTAAGTCAAGCCTAGGAAAAATATCTAACATGTCAAAGTTATTCAAGCGATGTTTCGAGCACCACTCACTAGTGCATTTGCGATTAGCAAACAAACACGAATCAGTGGGACAGATTAGCCACTGGGTTATACTGAACTTTGTAGACTCGCGAAATGCTTTCTGCCTCCATGCATTTTAGACAGGCAACACTGTGATGTAATTAACGGTAAATAAACTACCACCAGTGGTTACAGATATGCAGGCCCCTGTTGTCATATCATAACATTTTATTAGGTATAAAAACATAACTGCGCGCACAGATAAACATAGGTGTAAAATGTTTGCTGCTCGCACTTTAGTGTTATGGAAGTTCATCGTATATTAACACTTATTATAATTTTCAGCAGAACTTTGAGAATGCCCCGTACCCAACATTTTATCTGCGTCTTCAGGAGAATTAAAATTAGTATGGGAATAACTGTGAAAGGCTAGTAAATTATTTGAAAACTTTGTTTTTAAGGCAGCAAATTAAATATACTCAGGATTCGTACAATGAGCACGGTCTGACGAACGCTGGAATGGTATACGTGCTTCCTGTCTCGTGGGTAAAATCCACCAGTTCGACCAAAGCCATCTTTACTAACTACGTGAGCTAACAGTCCCTGTTCGTTTTTGTCCATCAGTGTAACTTAATATCCAAGCTCATGCATGATTAATTAGTGATAAACACTGTTCAAGGACGTTGTTGACAACACGGATATGACGTTCACCACTAATTCAACCAGTTCTAGAGAATTTAGACTTTAGCAAAATATGGTGTTCCCTGCACACAGGAAGATCGTCATTTGTGCAAAAATTCTAGAGGCATACAAATTTAAATGATTAACAGAAACGAAGTAAACGTCAGTCGCATATGGAATGGTTTTGTGGTAGAAAATGTGGAACCACATATTCTAAAACCACTTTCTTTGTTCTTGTATTTGTGGGCAAAGTATCACTGAGCTACTTACCCTTTGCCCTTTGGCTTACGTTGAGTTGGCAAGGCTACAAACACAAAACATCGCATTGTTTTCACCGTACGGCGAACTCTAAAAAGGAATAATGGAGACAGTACGTGAATTGATTGGTTGATCAAAATAACCTCGGATAAAACTTCTGATGAGTTGCAAGTTTTTCATGCAACACATTTCAGTAGAAATGCCAGAAACAGTTTTTGAGTCAACTATCTCTCGGGCGCATTTCGCTGCATCTCCTCAGACACACACTGCGGTCTGCAGGCTAATATATAGCAAAGTGTAATAGACAACTTGAGGGCAAAGAAAAAATCAGTTACCATGCACACGGGCACACACTAACACGCATCACTTACCAGGGCAATATGACACTCATGAACAATTCTTTGTGTGGAGAATGGCTGCTTCTACCTGGTGAGTGCTACTACCTCCGCAGACCGAAGAAACATTCAGTTTTTGTTACACAACGTGTTCGAAAGTCTTCCTCCAGACTGAGTTTAGGTCAACACGCCAACAACTGTCTAAAAATCGGTGGCGCTGGAACTTCGTAAATGGTCACTTTCTGACCTCATCGAGGTAACGTGATATTCCCGAGTGTTTTTCAAAGACGTAAACTGGAATGCGTTCGCTCATTTAACTGCGTGGTTGCTGCCTCGTTTAGCTCACGTATTTGGCCCGACACCTAAGGAACAGTCGATAACTGATGTGACTTACCATTCAGCGATTGTTTTCACAGGTGTTGGTGGAATCCGGACGGTGGTGAACAGTCTCACTAGTTGGGCGGCGTGTCAAGTGCGTCCCACTGTTGCCACGGGATTGGTTTTCGGTAGAGAACTGAAGTCACCATCTATTCAAACCAAACGGAAGTAGACATTCAGTTTAGGAATTGTTGAAACCATCACAGAAGCCGGCATTGTTCACTAAATTCCTCAACAAATGTTGAAGGACAACCGTTTCCTTTTGAAATCATTTCGAACATTCACATTGCCATTGTTAGTGTTTCGCACAAACAGATTCGTCATGCACCGACACTCCACTCTTGTTGACTCTGCACATTTTGAAGATCTCTGTCTATTGTCACCTCGTGGTACACCTGTGGTTGCCTTTTAAGTCTAGTTTTCGTCATGCTCCAAAATTTTTCAATTGGATTCAATATTGGTGAATAGGCGCTTGTTTTACCAGTTGTCCTCCACTGGATAACTCTTCGGCAAACAAGTTCTAGTTCAGTGTGACACCGTGCGTTGTCGCATATGAGCACAACGCATGACATGGGCGTACTGATCATCATCTAATGTTCATCTAGCGGGGTTCGCAGCCAGCCTTTACATTCGTTGTTGTTGCACGCTCCCCTTATCGTCATATAGCTCACTATCGAACTTGCTGTCATAGCTCCATCCAGATCTAGATCACCACCCTGGCTATTCGTTGTGCAGACTTAAACCATCGTTCATTTTGATGAACGTCCCACTGACATCGTACAGAACAAGTCGGAGTTCTCCTCCTCAACCCGGCGAATATCCTTTGAGTTTGCGTAACACTTCATCTATCGATGAGAAGGCAGTCACCGTAATTCCAGGTTTTCGTTTGAGTTCATGCCAACAGGTGTGCGCCGGCCATCCCAGTATGGAATAATCGCCGTAGTTGATGAATATCTCTCAAACTAAGCTTCGACGCGTAACACTGAGAATCGCAGCATAGTCGTTTAGCCCACGGAAGTCCAGTTCATTAATGTATACATCTCCGATTCCGTTGGAATCTTTTTTCTATGTCCTTTGCGAGAATGATCTTCACAACTGGTAAAATTCACATGAAGTCACTTGCAAGTATTATTATACTCGACTTCATTCAAAAGAGCAACTGTGATAATGCGTCTACGTGTTTTGAGAATGATGCAGATGTACATGTAACAATGTGTGCAGCAAAAATAACAAACGTGTCTCTATAAAATGGTTCACTGTCACAGTATACCTCGAAGTCTTTCACAATCCCAAAACCCATCCTTATTGGTCGTGAGGTCCACAGACAACACTGCCGAGGGAACCGGTATGGTCCATAGTTTGGAAAACTAGTAAGAACAGCGTCGGACCCTCTGTGCTTCGCTCTGAGCGCTAACTCCGTTCTGGTTAGGCAAAGTCGTTGACACCCCCCTAAGAACCCGTATCACTTATTCGGTCAAGGTAGTCGGTGCAAAATGCTCTAATTGAGATTGACTGTCCCTTTGTGTTACTTGGGTTAATAACGTTTTGGCTGTCAGACCCAAGGTTCTAACGTGAAAATTCTAATGCACCAAAGTGAACTGCCGTAGCATATAGTGGGAAATCTTGCGATGGAAAAAGAAACGTATATGTAAAAATGTATAGTATCTGCCGGTAAAACGTTCACGAATGTCACATTGTCCCAATCGGGTAAAAACGCCACAAGTTACAAGGAACCAGTCATCGATTACTGGACACTTGTTGTCGTGTTGGCTTCAACTCACGCCACAAGGAAGTTACTTGAACAAAGTTTTTGAAATGTAATATGTATATTCCGTTCAACTCCAGAGATATCTTTGCTGGTAAGGCGACATTCGTCCTTCAGATACGAATACCGTAAGAAGAGTCCAATTGTGCTGCTGAGCAACAAGGCTGACGGTGTAAAATACCAGCGTTATACACTGAGTCTGAAGGGTAGCCTTCAAATCAGTGAGTTCAGTACAAATTACGAAGGTGGCTTTGAATCGTGTGTTGGAGGAAGGTGAAATATGTGACGATAAATGGACGCTAAAGTTTCTGCTGTTACTAGATTGTTGTAGCCTCCTTGCGAAAATTCGCTCGACAGGCACATAAAGTAGGCTTTGTTACCTGCGCGTCGAAACGCCAAATGGTCATTATTGGGTGTGAAAATAAATAAATATCCAGAATCCTCTGTGAAAATATACCATTTTACCACGTTTGTGCAAGGTGACTACTACGCCAACCTCAGCAAAAAGACAAAGAATAGTAAGTTCAGTTCGTTAATTATTCAGAAAACAATATCTAGGATGCGACTGACTTTTACGCAACAGGTTTGAGTCACAGTATCCCTGAAACCTTGTTTTTGTAAACTTGAACTATCAAGAATTTCCTTTGAAGTCGATGATCCTGTTACCACGAGTCATGTTTCCAATGTACCGTTGTTGTGACAGCAAAAGACGCTTGGGCTGCGGATTTGTTTGTTGCATGGAATCCCATAGAGGTAATGCCCAAACGTAGGACCACGAACCAGTACACTCATCTACATGGCTGACCTGTGTTCACGTACTTTGGGCAATAGCACATTTTCATGTGCCCCGGTGGCGCATCACTCATAGTGCGTACATACTACTCCGGTAGTCTCCTCTGGCCCACCGTTTTCTTGACGCTGAGGCCTGCTCTTTAGTTCTCACATGTAGGCACTGTACTACTCACAACCGAAGTTGCCTGTTATACAACACTATATCAAATATTTGATGGGAATGTTGTTCCGCCAATAATCATTTGCCCCAGTGATTGTTGTGATAACTTGCCAGGTAAAAATTAATTTAATTTGATTTAGGTAATAATTCACGGCGATAATGCAACGACTCAGGCGCTCAAGTAAAATGAAAGAATAGTAGACGAAATTCTACGATTACCTGTTAAATTACGCAAGCTATCATTATTCATCTTGTTATCTTTGATGTTATGATAAACGTTAATATTATGTGGTACTTCTGCTTCTTCCTATTGACGGATCACAGTATGTATGAAATGGTCTTTCTCATGAATGATCGCACAGTTTATTGGTAAGTTCACTAGAAACTCATTTAACGTTTACCTCTAGCTTTTTGTTTTTTTATACAAACGCGTTCATCCTCAAAACAGCAGTCAAACAATTATTAACTCTGTACCAGTTATATGATATTCTTTGAAATCTTCAAACTGTGCCGTAGAACTTCGTGGTCACGTGGTTCCCAACACAAATGCAGTGTAGAGCTGATTGCTTGTCAATCGAGGATTGTCATCTATATTTTGCGGCCCTTTACAAAGTCTATCACAAGCAGTGACTGGTCAGATTTTATAAGAATGTTCAGTGTTAAGTCAAGGAGAAATTATTTCAGCCTGCTTTCATTATGTCAGAGAGCAACGTTCGTCACTGCCGTAGAATCATTGAGAAAAATAAACCGACAGTAATCTCACGTTCCTGAGACAGATTGGACAGAAGAAATTTAGTGTCCGAGAGAATTTAAAAAATTAACGCTACGAAAAGTGTTATATTCTGTCCATAGTTTTATCAAGATGGCTTGCATAATAAGTGCACTGGGGAGGGATGAAACCTATTAGAATCTTAACGGATTATAAAAAATTTGGCCTGTCAGTAATTTGTTTGCTTACCATTAGAGGGTGTAGTATGTTTTTGTTTCTCAAAATGATTTGGTAAAGTGTATTACAGAACTGACCTCATAGAAACTTTTGAGAGCGAGAAGAGCTGGAGCATGCACGACTGGATGTTTCTGATGCAATTTCCCTCAAAATCTAAAGTAACCTTCGGTGTTGAAGGATAACCGAAAGACCGTTATAAATCAATTGTTGCGGTCAGTAGTTATGGCGGAATTTTGTGAGACAAAGTTCACAGATGTACGTTGATGAGCAGTTGAACGAACATTCGCCAGTTATTTGACTCGCGACTGACATGCAAAATACTGAGCTCTCACTCAAAACTGCATCGGTCTATGTGCACTGAATTGTGCTGTTTGATTGGCTAGTACAACTGGCCGTGGTTATCATTGGTTTTTTCTTGGTGCTGACAGAGTGAATGATAATCATTTATGATTGCCACTCAATTATCCAACTATCAGTCAAAGCAAATCCGTCTAACGGCACCGAATTTGAAATGCTGATCATCACTTGTCAGCATCATTTGCTTTGAAAAGTGTACTGATGAGCCACGATCCATCCGTATGAATGTAGAGTGATAAGTGCGTATACGGAGCCACGTCGATGAAATAAGTTTTCCCACAGTTCAAAGTGACATAGACGCAGTGTATTCATGAAATGTTATCTCTCTAATGATAAGAAATTTGTTGTATTTCTATGTAAAACTGCAAATTTTACGAACTGCAACAATTTGCTTCATGAAACTTTGCTTTCAATACTGTCCTCCGAAGGTGACTACATATATGAATTTGCTGTTCCTGGGGACTGACTGGTATATGTACATATTTGTAGTCAAACCGTCCAGCAGATCACAATACGTTTTCTTGATGTATTCCCATCGATTGGTTTGCTCATGTTCCACAGTTTCACATTACTACGATTGGGGTCTTCAGTGAGCTGGTGCCGTGACAAACGTGGATTTCTGGTGTGAAAATGGTATCTTGAAAAGCGAGTGATATTCACAAAGATCATTGAAACCATTGGGGTTTGGGAGAGATTGCGATGAATCAAGAACGGTAACTCTAAACTTTTGGATGTCAAATGCCGGTAAATCTGTTAACAGTATCTGATCACTTTTTTCTAAGGTTATACTTTGCTCCTCGGAACTATGTGAACCGACTACCGGCACTCGCCTTGTAGCGGTTCGCCATCATTGCGTGAAGGGTGAAAAGCACATATTTCTGAAGGTCTCGTACCAAACTATGAAACATCTATGGAAAAACTGGAAGTCATGGTCACATTGGGAGATTCATTCGAACATTCTGTCGATCTTATAACTGGCCTCCATATATTGTGTTACATACACTTTCTTGTGCATACGATTACTCCGTGAACAAACGCCGACGTCAAAAATTTGACATTTCGTTAACCAGTAATAGCGACTGTTCAATCAGCTTTCTAATCTATTGATCGGATCTCGCTGTTACATGCTAGTTATTGGCAAGCATGTAACCACACAGAGTTCTACTTTGTTGTTCGCACTTAGAAAAAAATAGGCAGCGTAGCTGGTAGCTCACAGTCAACACTGTCCCGTTTATCTACGTCTGCAGCACTTGCACAGTAACAAGTGTAGTAACTGGGCCATCCTTTGGTTAGAGTGTACAAAATGGTTGTGATCAGCGATACACACGTGTATATAAGACCATTCTGCTTTCAATAAAACGATGCCGTCTTTCTTCTCCCGTCAAACCGTCGTTAATTCCAAAATAAGAGAGTCTGGTTTGGCTCTGAAACTTAATCTATCAGATAGCTCACACCGTACTCTTATCAAATCTTGAATATATTGTTTCACTGTGTGAATATATCCTTGAGGTTACAATGTGGTGTGTATTGCAGCAAATTTACTTGCCAACACATAGAGACATTTGAAGGACTCAACCTAGTTTGTCATTAGCATACAGGTGGAAGGTCTCCGTGTGCATTTCGTAGAGATTGCACAGTCAAGACCAAAGGATATTCTGAAACTGATGCTGCGAACCTTCATCAGTTTGATGACAAAATTAATATTTTGTTTCCGACAAGTATGACCAGTCAAACATTCCGGCTAGTTCACTACGAACTATTTGTCAATTGAATTGTAAATGTGCATTTTCATCTCAATCATTACCTACCACGATCAGTAGCGTAATGAACACAAAAATATCGGTTGTAGGTGGGATGTTTTAATCTATAACACACGCCGCAAACAGTGTTGTCGCGACATTTTTTCTGAGGTAAGGTATGCGTGAAAACTGGTACTTATTGATTATCCGTTAACTTCATATCTAAGTGAATTTAAACCGTTGATTCATGCCAAACTACACCGGACGTTTTAGACCAAACTTCGTTGAAAACAGACTAGTAGTGATACCAGCCAAACGACTCTCATGACATACAAGATCATTTATTTTTAAGTGCGGCCTGCAGCACGGGGTACTTAGCATTACCGTCAATCTCCAGACCGTATGATAGTGACCTGTTCACAATCCTAATTTCAAAAGTCGTTTCAGTTACCATATTACTTGAATTCAGAGCCATCTATGTTTGTCCTTACTTCTGGGCTAACCTCACCTAATAGTCCTCATTTTGCAAATGTAATCAACCGTAAACAAAAAATAGAAAAAAATCACAGTAAAACGCACTAGACAATTAGTACAAACGTTCATTTATTTATCTGCTGAACCTGTAAACTAAACCTGGGTTGATTTCCCATTGACGTGCTCCACAGTATGCAGACCTACCCATGTTTATGAAATAAGGTCAGATCAAAGATGTGTTTGCTTGCCATCGTTGCGGCTCAAGTGAAATTTAATTACTGCTGTCTTTTGTGATATATATATATATGTTGGAAAAATCCCANGCTATAATACACGACTTTGATGCTGGATGATTACAGTGACTAAAACTCAAACTATCATCACTGATACTGGTGATTGTCAAGCTAGCACGTTCGAGTATTATTAAAAAACTAATACAAAGTGAATATCCCACAACAACAATAGAAGGTGTTATATTTCTAAGAGTAAGACATAAGTATGATGCTCCATTTCGAAATGGGTTGTCTACATCTTTGGAGATGCAACAGTCTAGACCAATTATGTGGGTTATACAACCAAATTCCCCCAGTGTTTACCAGTGGAAATGAATACATGTTATGCAGATTATCTCACTCCTATCAACTTTCTCTCTCTTTTTATCGCAACACTGCTTACTTTTTCAAACTTTGTGCGTTCAAAACTGATGGTATCATGCAAGCTATGCTTTCAGACTCCCATGTATGAAGTGACTCATCTTTGAAATGCTCATTTAAAGATCTATTACCCCCAAGACGTTGGTAAATTAGATAGCCCAGTGAGATGTGTTCCAACAGAACGAGATATGGTTACCTGCTTATTCAAACCATTTTTTGTGCGACTTCTAATCAGCGGATCCCTTGGATAATTATACTTAGTGGCTTATTCTCTTAGTGAAAGTATTCAGATATAACACTCTTTCCTCATATATATGTTGCAAAAATTTTCAAAGGTATGTTCTGTAAAATTGCAACTCCGGCGTACGTTCCCTAATGGCGGAGTGAGCGCAACCGATTTGACTATTGCTTTCATTTGGGCAAGAAAGTCATTTGTATTAGAAATAAACTAAAAAGATTTAAAAGCACCGCCAGCAAGAAACGGCAAAATGAACTGTTGCAATAAGTGTGAATATTCTCCCAGGAATATGAACCAACTGTTGTTGAGAAACAAGAACAACGAAGCAACCGTTGAACCAGACAGCTAGAACGCACACGACTGAGAGAAAATGATCAACCAATTTCAGGCTGCTGAATGGACGAAATCACTGCAGGCTTCCCCGAGGTACCCCCTTGATTTTATAGTTCACCTGAGAAGAGGCACGTGGTCTACTAGCCGATCCGAGCTTTGATAAGATTAACACACAGTAGTGTATGCAAAATAGTTGCATGACTGACTTAGCAAAATTGTTAAGATAGCCGTTTTCCTGCCGGCCTCTTTCGAAACGTAGCACTAGACTCGAGTTTCGCTCTCATTAGAGTTCATCAGTAGTGCATATCCTTGCCACGGCCGGGATTTGAACTCCGGCCATTCCAATCATGAGGCAACCGTGTTAACCACTGCGCCATTGACCTCACATTAGGCACGACCGAATCATCAAATCTGAACGCTCAACCACTCTGGCTTGTGAGCAATGATCTGGTTGCCCGATCGTCTCGAGAGTGGACACAGTAACTGTCCTGTTAACGCCAATCGATAACCCCGCGAATAGGACTTCCAAGACGGGTCGAGATCACTGAACTCATTAAACCTGCAAGGCGATATTTTAGATTACTAATGAGTAGTCGGGGATTCGGTCCTGCCTAATGTGAGGTCAATGGCGCAGTGGTTAACACGGTTGCCTCATGATTGGAATGGCCGGAGTTCAAATCCCGGCCGTGGCAAGGATATGCACTATTGATGAGCTCTAATGAGAGCGACGCTCGAGTCTAGTGCTACGTTTCGAAAGAGGCCGGCAAGAATGTCTATCTGAATACGGAATCTGCGATCAAACGTGATTTATGGTCAACTTAAAAAATAAACCAAATCTCCCACTACTCATACGATAAACGTTTCTCAAAAATGTTCGCTATTTTCATGCGGTTTGTCTTATGACGCCTTGAAGAAAACCTATGTAATTGTATTGACTTGAGAAAGTATTATCGAAAGCAATTGTTCGTCACATCGTTACTTCTGATTTTATGGGATTTTTCTAACATTTTCAACTTTATTGCCATTACGTGATCAAGACCTGAGAATAGTGGTCTATAAAATAAGGATGCTGATCAGAATTCACCAGTCAGTGTTGAATGAACCAAAAGTTTGAATCATCCCGTTGAGTTAGCACAATGCTCAGTAAATCGTACTTAATGTTAAGGTGTACATGCTCATTCCCTGTCTGTCTCTAATTATCTAATGTATATCGTCCATTTGCGTCACTTCTGTGAATGACGAGCAAACGATACGTAACCGTATTGTAATATCTCTTTTTCCTTTGTGATAAATTGGAGTTCAAAACTGCTGTTGGTGGTAAAATTTCCAAACGTTACAGTGGTTGACTTTGACATTTCACTGCCTAAAAAGTGGCAATCGGATAAACGGCAAGATGTTCGTGAAGATGTTCGTCTTGAGGAGTAGATAATTGTGATACCATGATCAACCATGAGGCACGTGGTAGGATAGGGGAAACGAGGGAGCACTGATAAATTTGTGAAATAAATTGTAACCGAAGTCACTCGCGGGAGCTATTATCAGAAATCTTGCCAAAGCCAACTATCACTAGGATGGGAGAACAGTTTTCTGTGGTATTGTAGGACAATTCTATAAGGCATTCTGAAAAGTGCGATAATCAATCTTAATCAGAAAGTATGTTGCTAAGTTTGGCCATATGATAACTGCGCTCATCACACGCGTAGACACTGACCTCTTCCCTACATAAAGCATTGGCTCCACCTGGCTGACGTGCTGCTCAGTCGAACTGCAGTCCTACCAACACCAGTGATGCGAACGTTGTTATTCATCTGTGATGTCTCATTCTTCAAAACGTAGCGCGGACTCCTCTTTCATCCTTCTGAAACTTCCGGGAAATTTTTAATATACATTAACGCGTAATGTAACAAACGTCGTAAGTATGATGTTCGGAGCTTGTGACAGGAACCGCATGACCCTGAGGGGCATGTGTTTTAGTGGCTGAGCTTCAAAGATAATCAATGGGCTTGGGAGTTTCATATCATATTTTCTGCACTCACCTACTTTAATGTCCACCGAATGTGTGCCATATCATCCGAGGGACTGTTGTTATGGCAGGGTGATCTCAAACAGCTATCACCAACGTCCACCACCACAGCTTTTGGACATAACAACCGTAGTGCACAGAAGTGGCATGACAAATTTTTAGTTGTGAAACCAGTCATTTGACGGAAATCTGGATCTCTGGTGGGTTCGAACCAGCAAGAGGAACCGTAGGTATGTATGTATTTATATATGATTGTGTGTATGTTACTGAGGGATTTGATGCTACATAACTATGGTGGGTTAATAAGTTTGGGAAGAGTGCTGTTTGATAAGTTAGTTCATTTTAATTGACTGAAGACATCCGGGCAGGCGCAGACATTTGTGAAAATTATCAAATACAGATAGTTGTCTGTTATCTGTCACATGCAGTCCATGCTGAGTTCCCAAATAACGAACTTACACTGAACAATACCAGATTTGAGCAACCGTCACTTATTAGTTGCTTTCTGCATAGTTTTTTTGCTCATATTCGTCCATTTCTTTTCTTTCTGTCAAACTGCCAGACGATGATGCTCTCCTAATGGCGCATATACGTGACTTTAAAATTCAGTATTATGGTGTCTCATTTGAAAAATTACAAACCTCTGCTAACTTAAAGAGCTGGAAGCGGACATGTGTGTTAAATCTAATTATCCGCGCATACTGCTCAGTCCATTGTGTTCCCGCTACACTAGCTCAGCCCTGCTTGCAGTTTCATTCTTAGAAAGTTTATGTTGATTTATCATCGTTTGAATAAATGCAACAAAGTTTCACTGAAACTCTTGCTTATATATGACCTTCCCGCCCAATAGAGTTTTCCTGCATTGATGTTGTGCGTTAGGCATCTAACGTAGTGACCCACGCCGTATTCTTGACAATGCAAATAGTCCACTAAATGTGCGACATATTTTTGCCGTTCAGACAGTTACGTGTAACATGGATAAACTAAAGTTAGTTGAATCAAAGTGGACACGACTGAGTGGCAAATCTGAGGTGGTAAATTATCGAAAGTTTTACAACTTATGGGTTTTACTAATATCAGACCTATTAGTGATAGTTAAAGGAGCGTGGAGCTCAATCAATTGCTGAGTAGAAACGAAAAATAGCTGTCGGTTGATAGATCAGTCGCGACACGTTCATAGAGGAGAAAAACCCACAGACGCCGCTTGAGAGTGCCAATTAACGTTGTTGTGGAGTTAGCACAGTTTCCATTCCCTACATTGACTAAGTTTCCAAACTACTGTGTTGAAACTGACGAAGTTCCTAATTCCGTCATAGAAGAACATAATAGGTTTTCAAAATGATGTCCAAGGTTGCTTTTAATGGTTTTTAAATATGTACGAGGAAACAACTGTTTTGTGTAAGCTCATGTGAAATAAACATAGAGAATGTGTACGTTGCAAACACGGTTTGATCATTTCAGAGACCATTGTCTATTTGTCCGGAAACAGCGCATGGGTTGTCGTTAAATGCGACAACTTAAAAACACCATACAGAAAGTGAGAACACTATCTGTGGTTTGTTGACTTTAATCAATGAAAATTCGAGGTTTGTTTAGTTCATATAGCTTGAATTTCATGGTTTTTACTCGTTCATGCTGGAATCCATCCAAGCATTAACATATCGTCCAGATGAAAACAAGCTCACCGGATTTAGAAACGAATTTCGTCGAGGATGATTACTATGTTATCACTTAGGCGTATAAACAAACATATGAGTCAGCAGTTCTGAAATAACCTGATTAGTAGTGGGCACAGAGAGAAGTAAGTGTAGGCTTCTCACTGAGAGTGGATGTTTTATGCGATAGTGGGATCAGGAACTTGTCATTTCCAGGATATTTGGATTATGTGCGTTTTCAGTATTGCATGGGTAAAACAGTCACAGACAGTTGATGAAAAACATATTTTTCAAGATATAACGGAAGAGTGGTCACTGCGTTTGTCAGTCTCTAGTGTCTGCAACACTTTCTAAGTCACAGCAGCTGTATCGAATTGTTTGGCCCCGGCTTGTCAGTAACATTTGCAAGCATGAATTTCCAATCGAAATGAATTGGATTATCTGAAAAGTCAATTTGATTGGAAATGCCACAAGTAGGTCTAGATGAAGTCCGACTTTTGGATACAGTCTGTAATTAACACATTGCTGAACAAATTTGTTAAATTCTACTTTTTCAGAATGGATAAGAAGTCTTGATAGCATATAGTCACATGCGTCTTTATTGGAAACTACCGCAACAAGTCCATATCTGAGACAAAGGTTACCAGGTTTCTAGGCTGCAACCCCGTCGAGGACATTAATTGTTAGGAACGTTGTAAAGACGTAGGGTACCTACATCATATGAAGGTACTCACACCTCTCGGGGCGTGCATGAAAATTAAGTTTAACGTCGGTCTGCAACTACTATCTGAAACCGGGATTTTTTCTGTTAATCTCCTTCATCAAGTTTGAACTATTGGCAGATTGGAAAAAACGCGGCAAGGTTCTGAATGCAGTCATCACAAGCAGGTCAAGAATACACATCCTCCTCACAGGACGCACAGAAAGCGAATAAAATAGATCGAACGTCTAGGGATCTAAAACCGTCTTTGCAAGGCGTTATCTAGCACCGGAAATTTACTGCATAAACTCAAGGCAATAGTTTGCAGGCGATTCTGATTCTTCTATTTTAATCTCTCTCTTTCTGAACACCAGGCATGTCCAGGTACTAGATAATTGGTTTGAAAACCCCGAGGCCGCTGGGTTCCTTGGCGTGATATGAGGGATATTTATGGGGCGCACCGAATAGGAACGGCAGTTAAAGAATCTGCAGCTGATACCGGAAAATAGTAGTAACTTAGGTTCTTGATTACGAACAAAGCCATTGACATTTCTGACAACATTCTGGTTGAAGGTTTCTTCCCTTTGCAGTTACCAAACTCTACAGTTTATTAGGTGAGCGACATCTAACAGTCTGATGAGCATCTCTAAATGTCTAGGTCTGGCTCGAATGAGAGCTATACCGTGTTTACCGTATTTAGATAGCTGTCCTACTGGTCAATATGGTCGCGTCATATGCAAGATTTTGTTATTTAAATCCTGGTCACACCATTGACGAGCTCCAGTGCGCGCAAAAATCAAACCTAGCGCTCTTCAGGAATGGCTATCTGATGGTCTTTCTGCAGGTAAATGCGACGATGGAGTGACCAATGTCCAGTAGTAGACTATTTAACGACACACATCACTAGTTTTTTCATGTATTCCTTAGTAATGTTGAAACGCAGACTTTCGGTTAACTCTGAAACTTAAAACGTTTAAGTGTGAATGAAGACCACATAGGTTCTATAGTAGCTGAGTTTATGCATATAAACAATGGTTTCTTCTAAGCTGAAGCCAGATTCTTGACATCCCTATCATTATCGTAATATAAGAAACAAAAATCAGTGATCGTTGAACTTTGCTTATGATTCGATCTTCATTTTCCTGAAAATAGCTTTAAAACAACATCACTCAGGCTGAAAAACTCATACAGTATAACTTACTATGGAACAGTATATGCAGTCAGATGTGATAGATAATCTTGAAAGTACACCAGTCTGTTACAATCAGATTGACGATTACCAAGAATTAATTTTTCACAACCGGAATCCATTAACCTAACTTCTCCCTCTGTGGTCTTCCCCGGTCTCATTTCACGCTATCCTCCATTTTGTCTTCATATGCCAACCAGGAGATTGATGTCGTCCAGTATGTGTATCTTTTTTGGTTCGTTTTCATAACCGGATTCGCAGGCGCCACTCACTAAGCTTGCGACAGGCATTGTGAACTTGGTTGACATAACTGTCCATAGTGGTGTACGGTTATTTAAAACTGAAAGTAACTTAATTTTACACATTAGTAAGCATTTCCCCCCGTGCAATACTGTTTTGGTGGATTGTGCAAGATGTGCAACACAACCCTGGGTGGGAGAGCTCAGGTCAACTCTTATCAGTGGGATAAAAAACCGTGAAGTATCAGAAGTTGGTCTCCTTTGAAAGTTGGGATTTTTCGTCGAATACGACTTTGTTCTCTTTCGCCACCTTATTTTCCTGCTACTTCATGTGCACTTGTTTGACGACAGTTTTCCAAAACTGATACAACTGAAAACATTAACGTTTTCAGTGTTCGTTCTCACAGATAAATTGATTAGGAAGCTGCTCTGGCAAGTAAATCTTCAAGCCTGGACTTTTTATGCTGTGTGCTACGTAGCATCGTTATTCACTTCCGTTCATCTTCAGATAACTAACAATGCATGCGCTCTCTTCTCTGGCGGAGCAGAAGTTGAAATCTCGCGTTTAAGTTAAAGTGGAATTGCACTTAGTTCAAGGGTAGAGCAGTGATTGCTCAAATGGATGAAGGTGAACAGTCCCTCATGGGCTACAAACTCGATACAAACTGAAAGCGCATTATATATATGTATATATATACATATAAGATTGACGAAATCTCCGACAAATAACAACTTCGATGCTACCAAAGATGCATCTTGTGACACCGTCGTCAAACGTCTGAAACAGGCTAACCACTTACTGGGCAACGATTTTAATGCTCAACTTTGTCGTTTTTTTCAGAGAAGAAACGGCCGGGTGGTATGTTCGGTGTTCAAACGCAACGTCCTGACAGTGACGAATGAATGTTGCAGCTGTGTGCACCTCACGGTATGAATATTTTGAGTGCCGCATTTCAACTCAGGAAGAGGCGCTGATACATGAGGACTATCCTTTACTTCTCAGTCGTGGACACAACTCAATCATATAACAGTCAGTTACTAATGATATCAATTTATTAGAGACTGTCATCCATTTTGGAGCAACCACCCGGATTCACATCATACTGTTGTACGAGCTCGTTCTGTTTTGTCGTTTGCTCAGAGGCCATGCACTCGTGAAATAAAAAAATACTGGTGTTCAAAGAACGCCTGCCAGGAGCATTGGGAACAAACTGCCCAGTTTGAGTCAAGTGAGAGGATCAAACGAACACTGTGAACAAATAGCTGCAGTTATGGAGACTCGCTGTGAACAGGGATGCTCGGAAGAAGCTGTGTGGTTGCGAAAAAATGGAATATCAGCCATTTCCATAAACCTCATGAGCAAGTGTCGCTTTATTCAACTGAACACCAGCTGATCGGAAGCCAGTGCGATGACGGTGAGTACCGCCTGTTCAAATACTCGAGAGAATTGGAACGAGGCATTTCAGCAGGAAATAACAGGAAGCTGGCTTCCCTGGTCCATGGTTGTACTGGCCGTCGAGTCTGTTTGAGATGATGTATGAAGAGGATGGATCACACTCCACCCGTAAATCACGATGATTCGACAGCGCAGCTGAACACCTTAAGGAACAGTTCAACTGGCTTCAAGGATGAGGGGGTAAGAAACTGCAAGACTTCGTCAGAAGGTTTGGGAAACTGAAGAGGGACCCTGGGATCGGTGAACGTCAACAGTAATTCCCGTTTTGAAAATGGGGGCCCGAGATCTGCATAACACTCCTGAAGTCAACAATTCAATTTCTGTCGCGCCCAATGTAATCGGTGGTTTTATTATACATCAGCCCACTAAATTCATAGGTATTCAGGCGGGATTTCCTTCCGAGTGTGCGTTACTCACATTTTTACCCAGCGACTGACCTTGAAGTATCAACACTTTTTAGGCAGCTGACAGTGGTGGTCGTTTTAGACCAAATGGCTGCTTTCGATTCGGCTGTTCGAGGCGTTTTCCAGAACTGCCTTCTTCGCAAGACAGTTCCAGAAAGATAGGATAACCTTTGGTATTGATATGTTCGCCTAGCTTGGCATTTAGGTTGCAAACGTTTCATCACCGAACGAGGTGACATCATCAGTGCGTGAGTGTTTCAGCGCATAATTTTGAATGTGGCTTTGAGATCAGTGAACGTTCAAACTGCAAGCAATGTAAAGGAGTACAGACAATTTTCGGGGGCGTTCACCACCTCTAGTGGTACTTGTCAGATGCGTCCGGCCTCCTCCGTTCTGTTCACTTTCACCATTGACTACATTGTGAAATATACACTTCCCATGTTTGACTATTGTTTCTTCAACCGAATAGTTTACATGAAGTGGACCCATCTTGTGCTCACCAGTGCGCATTCCGCAGCGCTCACGGTACGCGATTCATTGGTCAACTAATCGCTTTTCTGAGCTTGCAACTGTCAAGTCACTTATGCCGCATGTCACCTGGGCGTCTGCTGTCCCGTGTTTTCTATACTGAGACCACCAAGAGTTGGGTAAACCGCGTGGTAAGCAAATCACAACGTGGTAACAGAATACAAGGTCTATAACCGTCTCATTTGGCAAGGTGAATAGTTTTAGATGAGACCCAACTGTGAAAGGTCAGGGCTTCGACTGGATTCAAACCAGCGACAGACACAGCATGCCTCAACGCGGCAAGCGCTCTACCAGCTGAGCTACGAAGCCACACCAGGAGCTCGGAAATTTCACATTTGGACTCGTTTACCCACCCGTCCCAAAGAACTCATGCTGATTTTTCAGAGTTACACGCAAATATTGTTGGTAAAAGTGATGGTCATTGTTTCACCGAATCATTGATCAGGAACAGCTACATGATATGCGTTTAAACCCGTCAAGATTTTATCAGGTCGCTATGAAGCTGAATTTTGAGAGTGCAAGTAACCACAGTAGGCAACATTAACCTAAACACGACCACGGCAGATCAATCGAAACAACACGCACTGGCGTGTGTTTCCTCTTGACTTCGTTTATCACGTCAGAAGCTAAGTATAATATTTTGACACCAAGTAGCTTACGACCCTCTTTTGGTTATTGTTGAGTATCTACGTTGATCTTAACGAAGGATCGGTACTCGATAGAGAAGCTGGATCACATCCTGTGTGTTTGTGAGCTAGTGTGAACACGGTTCCAGGCTGTACTGCTGCCTAGTTATCTCGTAAATAAGGAAGCCTCTACCTGGCTAGAAACAGATAAAATAATATGGCCTCCCTAGCTTTGACGGAGTCAAGGCTAGTACACTTCTGTTGCACAGTGCTGTTATCTGCACTCAGATGACGACTATGCTGAAGTTAATCTTCCCACAACTGATGGAACTCCGGTTTTGGAATGCTCATTATTCAGCTGTTAACATTTGGGTATCCCCAGTCATGTTGGTAAATGACTGATACTTGCAAAATGCCAAAATCTTTACAAAGAGTGTGTGCTCGAGGACAAATTGGTTTATTCTTGTCAGCACACTAAATGGTAATTGAACAGATAGACGATTGGGGGCTTACGGAGAACTATAAGATTTTACCTAACCAATAATCACCAATCAATAATTCCGACGCCAAACATGAGATAAGATTTGACTAACCACAGCTCCATGAGCAGGATGGACAATATATTATGGTCAGGGGCTGCTGACTGATGACAGTACGAGGGATTTAGATTGCGCGCGTACATTAATCAAACAGAAAGTGAAGCGAACACAGTACGGTCAACCAATACGTGCTGTACTCCTATCAACAAACTGGAAACAAAGTATACAATTATGACGTAACAATTATGGGAACACAAAACGGAGACACCATGTGAGTATAATGACAACACTAAAGTCATTTGCAATATGCTAGGATTGTGCTGCTAATTTCGCTATTGTGTGATTTCGAATATACAAATGCGGTTTCTTGAAGCACACGTTTTGAACTTCGGAAGATGATAAAGTATGTTTTGTCTATTCCAAGAAAACAACAGGGAAGTTTTTTTGAGTCCATTTTAAGAACGATTTTAATAAATTTTCTACCGTGGCAGTGTTGGCCGTACTATTTTTGTGCTTCAGGAGTAATTTATGTGTATACTCCGTGATTAGATTTTGTATCGCCCTTAACCTGATCACGCACACGAATGACACGAATGACTGAACTGTTGAACAAGAATACACCACACAGTGCAAGACGGATCTTCTTCAAATTCACACACGTCAAAACGACACTAACAACGTCACATTTTGTCGTATTTTTTAGCCGTATAATCAAAAATTTTTGATTGAATTTGTCAGTAGGTAACAAATGCAGATCAACAAATCTAGAATATCTTGTTCTCACTACGACGATTCTACGCAAGAATGCGACATCACTGAGGTAAATAAAAAATTTATTCCCTCAATGGATTACATTTCAAGTTGTGGCTATAACATACAACTTTAACTAGGCAGATTTTTATAAGTGTAACAATGACGTCAGGTATGATTTAATGCTAACCTGTGGAAGATACGTTTACAACCACACGACCTCCTCCGGAACTTGTTATTACCTAATGATTAGAGGTAACGTTAACTGAACTCCTTTGCACACATATAAGTGGCCAGCTGACCGTAGACAAGTTGCTCCCAAGGCAAGCAGTAAACCATGGTGTGCTTAGCGGTCAATATTGGACAGCAGCACCCAACCAATTCTGTGTTTGTTGCCACACATCGTTTACGCATTCCCGGTGAACTCCAAACACATTCTTCTATAAGATAGGTAGATGCTCAATGCTTTAGACATCAACTCATTTACGAGTCAGTTGTACCGTTTAACTTAGGCTCAATGGTGTCCGTAGATCAGTACTCATGTTATAATGCCATCTAGAAACTTTAGGCAGATCAAGTTTCCGCATAGCTTTAGATAGTGATCTTCGCAACAGCACTGATCTACGGACACAACAGTGCTACAGATGAACGGGACAACCGACTCGCAAATAGGCTGCTAACTACGGGAAGTTTATTGTTTTAAAGTTTCTGGTTTCGAATTTACTAAACGTTCTGTGTTAAAGGAGACTTTCTGCCAGCTGATAGGACATGAGTTTACCTTAACATCGAAAGTTATGTTACTTCCCGTGTTGTCCACCACAAACCAGTTATTAGGATTTCTTTCCAGTAAACCATGTACTTTTGTACAATATGCACATTTTGCGCACATAAAGGGGAAATCATCCCACATGCTGTTTGTAGTTTTGAAAGCATTCCACGAACCGTTATATTACCCTCTCTAAATGGTTCCCACAAATAAGGATATTAACCCACGGGATAGCTGGCAGACAATGGTAATGTTCACATAATGAACTCATATGGTGCAATATGTGTACACCCACCGTATTTCACAATCGTTTTCCCGCGGGCTACGTTTAGGGGCTGGCTACATCGCACATGAGCTTTGAAGTAGTACATAACCTCTTATTCTGGTTGTTGGCTCCCAACGGGGAGCAAACTAGAACGTTAAACAATGAAAACGTTTATCAACTTTTGGCGAGTAGATATTCAACCACTGTACGAAGTGTGAGCGGAAACAATTCTGAAGCGCAATGAAGGGAATAGGCAAGTGTAAGGTTAGTTATTTCACAAGGACTTTTTCAGATTGTTTTACCTTTTGCAAACATAACCTGTGAGATGGGGAGAAGTTGACATTGTGTAAGCACACCGGAGCGAAAGTAAAACTTTAGATATTATAAGTTTTATAAGATATGGCGGGATGATTAATTTGCGTTTAGCGGAAAAATTCGACGAAAGCACACCGCCGGTCAGGTATGTGTATTCAGAGTTAGCAAATTCCACGAAATTGGTGGCTTGACTCCTGCGAGTTTTGCCTATCAAACACATCATTTATCTTGTCATACCTTATAAAAAAAATAATTCCCTTTAACAGCTTGAAGTAGTCTGAGTTTCTGCACAGTTCCACTTAGTGCTTTTGAAATCAACACTAACTCAAGGATTCCACTGCGTCTGAGATACAAGGTACAATTAATTCGCAAACGAGTAAGTGTTTACAAGAGTTTCGGAAAGTTTGAACAGTCTTGTCATAACAGTATTTGTCTTCAACCTTCTGAACGTTTTGTTGTCTGCGAAACACAGCACGAAATCAGAAAAACAACTTGTAACTGGAAAATTAAACTCAGGACATGGTCAGTTTTTCTTAAGCGAATGCTTATTTCCGCCCAAAGTGCCGAAACTTATAGCACATTACGTAAAAGCTTGACAGGCCAGGGATCTGATTTTCCTCTACAGAGTCATGATATGGAATGAGTGTTTGAGGGAGGGCGCAATTCTGTATTAAATAATGTTTCTTTGAATTATCGACTACATTACAACTGGAAGTTTCGGTTGGGTTCAATTTCGGGTATTCATGACTGAACATTTCTTTTGTTGAATGTTCCGGACTCAGATAACGTAGGATAAGTAGGCTATCTAACATCGCATTTTGTTAGTTACAATCTTCTTTCGCTTTCAATATAACTTACCTTCCTTATTTCTTCTCATAAGTAGTCAGAATTGTTGTCAATGCCTTTGATCACTCCTCACCTCATGAAATTCGATCCTGAACGTTATGGATGTTTCTCTGTAAACAACCATTGGAGAGTAATTGGATCAGTTTTGCATAAAGATGAGTGTGCATCATTAAATGTATAATCGAGCTGATTGTTATCTTACACGACAGATGTGGAGAAAATATTCATTTCCTGACAAGTTGTTCTGAGACGGTAGTTACTGCGTTTGTTTTGTCGGAGCAAGATTAGTGAAAGCAGTGATTGGCTGTAGAGTGAAACGTTGTACGGAATTGTGGAAGTAAAGTCTCGGTTTTTTCTTCGCAAAATTTGACATGGGCGTAACATGATCTAGACATTGTAATGTAGTGCACTAGCGAATGTAATTGTTCACAGTAAGCGCTCAAAGTGTCATGAATAACTGTATCGCCAGAAAGAGTTAGTTTTTGGAAACCTATCTAAATTTTCTCCAACACTGGTTCAAAAATTTACGATTGTTTTACAGTGTCACTGCAGCCATCCCGTGGTAGGTGGTTTGACTTTGTATACGACTGACCTCGGGCACCCTGAGATACATTCCTGGTGCAACGAATTCGGTGAACACCAATTCAGTCTTAAGATTTCATCCATCTTCTAAAACAAGTACCATACAAGTATTCACGGGCGAACTCTTCAGACTGTGGCTGTGTACCATCTTGCTGAGACAAGGTAGCATTCGCTCAATAAGGTTTATTGCTTAACAGTGATGACTTACATCTGGGTCTTTCTGAGATAGGATTTTTTTAAATCGATTATTGTGTACCACCATTTTTATCTGTGATATTTTACAGGAACACTGATAAGACTATAAAACGTGTACTAGCAATACGAACTCCAATGGTAGTCCGGACAGAATGTGGAGCGGGCGTAACCCATAACTTCGAAACCAGGTCTCATCCCAAACATGTTTGTTGCTTGTAAGTTGACAGTGTAGTGGTTGCATTTACATTTTTTTGATATTTTTCACAAGGTTGGGATAAAATAATGTAATTTGTTTTTGCCATTGTCCTCTTGGCAGCAATTGTATGCGTGGCCTTTGATGAATTTGCTTCTCTCATTCAGCCACTGAGTTGACGTTTGGTAGGTCAATCTGCCGACTAGGAATACCAAAACATCGGTTAGAGTTACTGGTGGTGAATTTGCATACGTAAGGTAAGAACGAGTTAAAATTGAGGGTCGTTAAATGTTTGTGTTTGACCCGTTATATTTGAATAATGCCATCTGTTTAGGTTCACTAGTTTATCCAGCGCTATTTACTGAAGTGAATAAAAAATGCTCACAGAATTGGGAAGAATTATCGCATGCGATAAGAAGTGAAAGCAGATTAAGACAAACCAATAGCTTGAGTAACAACCACAGTAAACATTAATCACCGACTAACAGGGTGA
Source organism: Paragonimus westermani (assembly GCA_008508345.1). Classification (NCBI taxonomy): domain Eukaryota; kingdom Metazoa; phylum Platyhelminthes; class Trematoda; order Plagiorchiida; family Troglotrematidae; genus Paragonimus; species Paragonimus westermani. The sequence continues at coordinate 115,706 of QNGE01001664.1, forward strand.
CAACTAGAACCCATATTTCTTTGAGTTTCTTCCCATTTAAGAAATAGGGTGCACCAGGGAAGGTTATGTCCACGGCAGTTTTGTCCCACTCTTGATAAAGGAATTAAATCTTCTGGGTGTAGCATGCTGCGGTGATATTTTGCAAAATCATCTTTAACAGACATTTGTGAAACAAATTTCTGTCAGTAACCTCACCTACGTCACTTGCACTACCTTGAAACGCGGTGCATTGAACCAGTGAACAGAATAACTGGAGTTTATTCTAAATCACTTAGCTTGGCTAAGTGTGAGAACTTGTGAAAAAACAGAGGGTGAGACGGTCTCCATCAAAGTAAAGCAATATCGATCGTACAAATAGTTCGTTTGTGTACGAAAGTAAGACGTGCACTTTACGGTGTTCTCATATCCCGTTCTTTTCGGTACTGTTGAAGTGACTTCCGTCCTCCAGCCGGTCTTGACAGGATTAACACTGTAATTTGACAGCGTCATTCACTATTCGTGGGGCAGTCGTGTTCATGCGCAGTAAGTCAGTTGAGCTGACATTTTTTGTTTCCACACAAGACCACTGGGCCTCTGCAAACTTTATCATATCAAACGAACTTTCGCGGGTGGCCACATGAACAAAGTGTGTTGAGTAGCTGTAGGAATTCACGTTCACTTTTGACATTTTAGCACCCAATGGAGACAAGCGACCTGTAGAGCACCTGTGAAGATCATGCGATGCATACGCATAGGCAGGGATTCGTAGTTTGTCACAAAATTGTGCAATGAAATTAGGAACACATCTGATGTGGCGCACTGGTTCTATTGGTTCACGCTACATTAACGCGATTTCTCTATAAGGTTTTTCATGTTGATGAATGACTTTGGTTATACTGATGAGTAGTCGGGGATTTGGTTTAGCTTCAGGTTGAACATCACTCACATTTGATTGCAGCGTTCGCATTTAGGGAGACTTTCCAGCCAGCCTTTTTCGAAAACAAGCACTAGACTCGAGCTTTTTTCTGACTGACCTAATAGATGTGTAAATTCAAAAACAGGCTGCGCAACGGAAGTTGTTTCAGCGGCATTACATAAACCAAACAATGAAGTGACTCAAATGGGTGGTGATTTGTGATGATTCGGCGAGTGCTGCTGCTTCCTGACCAGAAAATGTTATCCTGTGGGCATTTAGAATTATTGATGCTGCAGAACGATCGCAATTTCCTAGGTTGTATATGTGTGCTGAGTTTCAGTTAGGCTGCGACAGCACACGGTGTTTTCTGTGCGTACCGCTTTGGCTTGCTTACCATTAACTATGTTCAATCAAGCATTCATTTGTCGGTTACTGCTATTCCAGTTCGTTTTACCATATCTAGCTCCCGGTGTACCACCGGAGGGTGAATCTAGTACACCAGTAGTATTTCTAATTGCATCTAATATACAGTACGTTGCTAAACCGCGTTAAAATTTCCATGTTGGCATCACTACTCTTCAAGTCTACTCAAACCTAAACACTTTACACTGAACTTCAGCTTCTCTCACGTCTTGCACGTTGTATCACATGCCTTGGCAATTTCCTCGATGTAAACGTATCCAATTCAAACAGCCTTTCCAACGAATGCATCTCTGACTGGTAAGCTATTCAGCTATTGAGAGGCTTAACTATTGCGTACATACAAATTTTACCACAGTATGTTACTTTTAACTCTGGTACATACTGCACTTGTGACAGGTCAGAATTGCCCCGGTCGAACAGTAACGGGAAAAGACGACATTACGGTCTCATAGGTTATTCAGCATATTTCACAAAATCACATTCATCAGCTGTCAGAAGTTTCAACGATTTCTAATGGCACAACATTTTACTACCACAGCTTGAGGCTATGTGATGGACTACAGATCCGCTAATTTCTGACTGATGATCAACATATGCTATTCCAATTTTGACAGCTAAACATTAGAACATAATATAGTATTGACCAGTGATGAATCTATTGCGAATCTTAAGAGCTCAGTACAAGATTTGTTTGGCTATCTTGAATCCCAGTAGACTTTCTGTTTATCTCGAGTTGCGCTCACTGGCTTATTCGTTTGAGTTTGCATTTTGATTACTTCTTGTCGATGCCTCGTTATATAAGGAGAGGGTCATGGGTAAGATAATATAAAGCAGACTTCGAAATGCTTCAGGAATATACAACTACTTTTGCTCAGATATCACTGTGTTAACTGACTGTTTTCATGGCTTCAGTAAGGTGAGGTACTGTGATATTAAACACATATTGCCGCAGCTTGATAAAATTCTGGTTTTCTTGAGTCATTCGCCAGTCATACAACACCGACAGAGTAACGACCAACGACAGCAGATTTGACACTACTGTACTTCCAATTCTGGATATACATGAACTGAACTACGTAATGATTAAGGTGAAGGACCAAAAGCCGGCTGGAGAAAAGCAGTGAAAACTACTTTGACACAAATATTGCACCGCTAAAGCTCACATACGCATAACACTATAGACCACAGTTTTGGCATCTATTTGGACGAAGTGAACGAATTTACAGACCACTGGTCATGAGAATTCAAGACAACAAATTATACCCATACTTTGGACAGTTTGTATGTCACTGCCATAGAACAGTACTAGTGAGTTAACAGTGTTCAGTGTCGTAAGAACTAACTGAACGTAAATACATTATTACGTATGGACCCTTGCGCAAGAGCGTTTTTTTCAGGCTGCCTGTCTGACAGCCGGTAGTTCATGTTTCTGTTATACGTAATTCTGCTTAAAAAGTCTTTCAACCTCCTAGGCATGGTTACGTAGTGGACATGTGTGTTTCCCTGATCAGTTGAAGCAATCAAGTCTGCTAAACCGTTTTTGATATGCTAAGACAGGCTACAACACTAAGTAGTCCTACGTCAGAGGAACTGACGTAAAGGTCGTTCACAGTCGAAGGGTTTGCGACACATTAGTGTAAACTACTGAATGCATGTTAACCTTGATAGTTATAATTTTGGTTCGCTGACGTACGTGCCACCTTCATTGCAAAACTTTCGCAGTATTAGACCTAGACTTTTTATTGATACAGAAACTCGTTTATTTTTCTTTCTGTTGAACAAGTCAGCAGTCGGAACAGTAGTTGTGAGCGGTGATACTATAACATACAGGTCGGCCGCTTTTGCTTTGAACGCCCTTCACAGTTGCGGACCGACTTTTTGGAAAGTAGGCAACGGGAGACAGCGTTCCTTTCAAGTAGTGGTTTCAACAACACTCCTGTGAAAGAAAACAACACAAACGAGCATAGTCTAAAGCCGAGTAAACCACGCACAAGACGTGAAAAAACGAGAATTAAAACGGCTCTGAAAACACAGCTTCATGTTCTGTTAGATAAGTCAAATTCAGCCCTTGCGCATTAGCTGCTTTCGCCGTATGTTACAATACTTTTCGGACAAATTCTTAATCAAATCCGTACGGCTATACAACAAGCAATCACTGAATCAACGGCATGTGCATGCTACGTGTTACTCCAAATAACAATTAGCACCAAATGAAGCCTGGGTGATCAAATCGTGAGAAGCAAGTGAGGCGTTTAACGGTTATAAGGGAGAGGGGTAAAAGTCACACACTAGGTGTAGAATTCGGCTAGAGTGACAAGGGAATTGGATTAATGTGTACAGATATTTGGTTTATTTCTGTTGTGGTTGATTCGACCAGTTATAGTCTGGTCAGTTGAAGTAGAGTCTGTGTGAATATTCTTTAGTTTTACACAGTCCCGGTTGCAGTATTTTCTCCCGATATTTGGTCATGATTTCTGATTGACAGCTTCTTCAGTATTGCTTGTTAAGTCGCTTCTTTGGAAAGGTTTTAGGCTATCCAGCGCTTCTCAGGATGTCTCAGGTGTCAATTGTTAAACAACCTTGTTTGCAGATCTTCTCTGCTGGACAGCTTAACGTGCAATCCAAACTCCTTCTGTCTTTGGGATACAAAGTAGTCAGCGATAATGAACAGGCCACATTTACTTTCGATTAATAGGCACCAAGAGAATGAAGAACTATCCACTTTTACAATGTACTAACTTGCATGAAATACACTATCAATGTGTTCGAAGTGTTGAACCAAGAACAACAGAAACTGGAGTCAACTCTGCGTCGCTTAGCTCTGGCTAGTTGCGAATATATGAGAACGATAACAGACTTTTAAAACCATCTCAGATAAAATATTCCCGTATTCGTCATCTCGTCGTTGGGTTGGTGTGCAAAAGGATTTTAGTGATTTTACTATGTTCTGATCTTCCAGATCTTTCTGGTGGTGGTTTGGTGAGTTCAGTCGTATAAACAGCCCCGGAATGTAAACATTCAGTTGGTCAATTAGGAAAAACACCGTAACTTGATCACATCACTTTTTGTCTTTACGGAAGTCTTATTCACTTCTGGTAAGTCACTCACGTTAATGACGGTATCCAAGATTACCAAGTCACTTAGGAAGAACGAATATCTCGTTGCTTTTCAGAGTACAGCCAGTTTAATTTCCTTGTCTTTACTGAAAGTGAACTGATACAACCTGGTCACAACATTTAGGCGACACAAGGTTGGTATGTAAATATATAAATATATATATACATATATGAATACATGACGAAGAATCTATGGTGACATTTTGCGAAAATCCACCGAGCGATTGGCTAGTTCCCGCTCACAATTTTGAGATATATTGAAGCAATTGTGTGGCGCAACATTTAGGCAAAATATGATGATTTCCATTCTTCTTAATAGGGAAACTACACTAGCAATATATATTTTCAAAAAGTCGTGTTGGATTACGTCCACTATTCTTCCTCATTCCATACTTGATGTTACCTCACACCCTTAAGCTATCCTTCATTTGTACGAGTGAAAGCTCTCAGGTTCAACGCCATGGTGACAGCTTGACATATGCAAGATATTCGTCATCATATTGATATACCTATACCTCACGTCTACACGGGTGAAAATTTTGCAAGATGACATTTTACTAACCCTTAGGACCATGTTACAGCACACTACCACAGGTACCCCTGTAGAGGAAATTGTCTCCATTGCCCTTGATATTTGCTAATTCATCGTCACATTTGTTACCCTCCGTTACCTGTGAATTAACCTGAGTCGAAAACTTTTCAGTTTAGTTACATCTGTCCTGTTTGGAGATTATAGATTCTGATAAGTTGACTATAATTTCGTCGCTGCTAGGGTTCACCAAATTATACATCCTTTCCTCAAGTGATCTTAAACCCAGGCTCTTGTTCACTTCAGACAACCTTATTTACTACCGTGATATTATATTATCATGCTCGATAAAGTTTTCAAGCCCACACTTTTCACCTGATTAACTTTCGAGTACTCATCTGGCTTGTTTGAGGCTAACGCGATGATCAGTTCGGCTGCCACACCAGACCACAGAAAACAACACGAATTTTTGCCACGTCAGGAATGTGAACCAGTGATGAGCTCTTACAGGAAGAAAATTGGAGTTGAGCGACCCCGCTTTGGGATACGCGAGAGATTCATCTAAACGTTTGAATATGAATACTATGGTTAGTTGTAACTAACGTTCACGCTACGTTAGCTCAGTTCGAAACCGTAAACAAAGTACAGCTAGCGTGTAACCAGAAAATACATTCTGTTTGAGTATATATCGCTGGCCTCAATGATGCGTCAGCCTGTAGTATGTTGCCAGAAATAGAAAGTGTCAGCTTATGCAATTTTTGAGCATGCAGTCGCTTGAGTTACCTGCCAAATATACCCACATTGGAGATTTACTGGTGTTATATAAAAAGCACTTTCGTCTGTGAGCAGTACAGCGTGTATAATTGGGAAGTAAAGGGTAGGTACCAACGTTAGGTAAACGGTGGACCAGAAGCGACCATTGGATTAGTAGGTACACGCTATAAGCGACGCGCCACCGAGGCAAACAACAATGTACTATTGCTCCATGTATGTGGACACAGGTCGTTTGTGTAAAGGAGTGTACGCGTTCGTGGTCCTATCTTTTGAAATAACTTTTATGGGATTTTGTGCAGTAAACAGCCTCGCAGACAAAGCACCTCATGCTATCACCACATTAGTATACTATACTCATAGGTCAATGTAAAATGTAAAAAAAAATATTTTTATGAGGGCACAAGCGGTGTGCGGTCAATCTGAAATTTTGGAAAAATGGATGAATTATTGTCCTATGTGTGGTTTTTGTCGTGCCGGTCAACTCCAGTGCACTATAAGTCTGTGAAACGCATGTCATCTCTCGGGGAAAACAACTAAACCGGCTACTGATGAGCCATAAAATGGAGCGGCATACCTGAACATGTTATCAGTTGGTAAATGTGAATGGTCTCTAGTTTGTGAAGATGATACTTAACAAAAGCCTGCAAGTTAGCCCGTCCCCATTTCTCTTCTCTAGGCTAAGAAGAACCTTATGTTTCACTTGTTAATTCAGTTCAGTCAGTGCTATAATTTTCATCGGAGAGAGTGGTGCGATCACACACTATTAACTTCAGCCCGAACAAACTCTGTTTTCGCCGGGCTACTGTAGATGTTGCTACACATTCAGTTGTAGGTATTATAAGTTTGGCAACCGAAAAATATTTGATGTCGACATTTCAAAATGGTCATACAATCGACGCACATCTAAAAATCACGCTGCAATTCAGCAAGCACAAAAGAGGAATACAGTTGTTGACAGCTGAGTTGTGCATGTCGGGTAGCTCGATTCTGAACTGAATGGAGCAGGCAACGAAATTATGTAGGGTATATAAATATTTTCGCGCAATGCTGAGATAATCGGTAACTACTTCAAATAGAACCAACTCGTATTACAATGGTCGTACGCAGCATGTTCCTTGTAACAACACTTTTGCCCTGAACATTTGCGCTATAGCGTTCAAAGCCGGTTGTATGGATTATTTTTTCAGGTGCCGCACTATGATACTCGGGCTTACACAGTTTCTACGATTGGTTTACGGGCATCTCTCATGAGATTGTGTACGCGGCTTGAGCCTAACCTTCCCGCCTCATATGTAGTTTTGTGGTGGTCAATCTCTGCAAGCATAAATGACCTCCATCTGGCTCATAAGCGTTAGCTGTAAACGTTGAGATAAATAGACAAATGTGAGGATTGTGTGCACAATGGCAAACATAGGCATGGTAGACTAATATGATTACTGTCATATGGAGGAAGTAGTTCGTGGTGTTTTTGACCACATGTTTTATTATGCTTGCAAGTCAATTTTAGATTATTTACAGAACCTTCGGCCATGCGCTGTTGTGGAGCTGTGGTTGCTATGCAAATTTTCTGGATGCCAGCAAAAACCTTTGCGAGATTAAACATGAAATTTCACACTATTTACTCCGTGGTACTGTTCATTTTGAAAACATTTGTGCTTTGACTCCAGTCCGTTCTGATGACCAGATTTGGCTACACAATAAATAGAGCGTTCGTTTCTTCGTGGAAATATTTAAACATTAACTTACCTCCTGAGAAGTAGTCAAATTATTTTTTAGAGGATAAAATTAGCTAGCGACACCAGCACAAAAATACTTACCATAGTGAATCTTACTCTCACCTGCTGCTGGTGGTGGTATCAATATTTCATGTCTCAAACACAACCTAAGTGCTGGGAGTAGAACATTTCAGAACATCTGGTCAAAATATTCACAACAGGGAGTTCAGTTCGGATCACGTGGATGAGCCTACGCAAAGCATGCTCTGTCCAGATACTCCAGCTAACCCCATCGGTTGAGGTACACTGACTAAGTGTAGAGAACATGCATTATATATAAATGAATTGTACACTGGTTAGGATTAATGCCCGTCCATCAAACAAGGACCGTGTATCTTGCCAGATGGAAGGAGACGAAATGCCTCTGTGAGGTGCAGATTACCTAGCCTTTACTGCACGTCTTAATTTGTTCCCTGTACACAACTCAATGTTGGCATTTACCCTTGAACTGTCAGTGATCGACCTAAAATACATTCTGCATTAACAGTTAAAGAGACCTCAACACCTGATGAATGGATGCACATCAGAGACTGTTGGCCCACTAGGTTTGCGTTCCGTCAGCAGTCCGCTTTGGAAGAATGTTCCACTGGCTGAAAGTGTTATTAACAGAGATCAAGATGAACTGTTCGGTTTGAAACACCCACTTTCAAAGCAGGACGGTTATTTCGTCGAAGTTCGTATGTTGCTGGACTGCACCAATCTTCACCGAGAAGCTTGAAACAGTCTACTGTCATTTTCGGTAGTACACACACTTTGAAAGGAACATTTAAAATCTCGAGGAAATTAACGTAAAAGCATTGGTATAACTTTGATCCACAACACGATGCACTATGCACTCTCGCAATTGTCGCACGGCTATAGGTTGGTAAACGTTTACGCAATTGTGCTCATCAAATAAGGTTTCACAAGTTGAAACTTTGCCGGTGAAATCAAGCTTATTTTTTCGATAAGGAAGTACAAAAGACTCTCACAACGAGACTTTGGCCACCACAAATAATTACGCGGCCCGAACTCATACGTACACGCAACTACATTATTACAGAACTATATGAAACAACATAGACCTCCCGGATGAACTCATATAAATTAATTAAACACTGTACAACCGGATTATGCCTCCAAGTGAAAATGATTTCATAATTCACCATATGACTTAATTGTGTCGTGTGTTTCGGTCACGAACGAAAATGTTTGGAAGCCATCACTGCGTTCTGTTAAAGTTGATTGATATAGAAGAAAGGATAATTATCAACTATGGTTCTCCGAACTGTCTTCCTTATCAGGTAAGAAAGAAAACGACCTCGTGCTTCTCTCATGAAAAAAATTAGCTCATGATAACTCAGTTACTACTCTGAATTTGACAAACCTTTAAAGCTATGTACTTGCCAGGCCAAAGACTGGAGAAAAAAGTCAGCTGTAGCGTCGTCCCTTCATTTATGTCGGCCCTTATCTTTGAATTAGGTTACGGTAAATTTATCAGGATAGATCCCCGCAAACTTGTCCCTTTGTCATAACTTGCATCCGGTAACATAAACCTAGATCAAACTGCTCTTGACTTCATTGTGCAACCACCGATCATCAAATGACCAGGTTATACTAGGTGGATCTTAAAATTGAAGTTGACCTCAAACACGTAGTAGAGCGGTTGCCTTCGCAACAAATCCACTCTTACATAGTGTGTAAGGATGCTTTTCGTTAGTTGTGGTTGATTTTATGCGGTTACTGACGCAACAAACCGCTGGTGAACCGAGTGACTGTTCATACCTAGATGTTAATTGACTTGATTGAGGTATTTTACACACAATCGTGTGCAACTCAAAACGGTAGTGGATTTTGTCCGTATCGTTCCATGTCTATTTAAATGGGGGCTTGACGTCGCGTTACAAACGGAAGTGAGAAGTGATTGCAGTGTAGTTCAACTTTCAGACACTTCAGGTTATTCCCTTTAAGTAATTAAAATTGCATGGTGTACAACATCATACATCTTTTGAGTGACTCATTAAACCAAACACGTTGTTCAAGTCCACGTGCACTACGACGCATCAGGACACCTAATTTGGTAGGCAGATGGGTCCACATGGCCCACAGAACTACTGGTACCAAGATGTATTGGCTGCCTGAACGACCTTTGGCACCTCTCGCCTCAATGTCCACGTAATGAGACCTTTTATCACCATACCAATTGCTTCAACAAACGCAGCTAGTAATTAATCATCAAGCGAGTGTTCTGAACAGTCACTACAATCGAAATAACTGAGATCTCCGTAGTGAACTCACCTGTGTTTTCTTTTTCCCGGTCGGTGCAAATGACTGGACCTTGTATTCACAACTGTTCGACAAGCAAAATGCTAGTGTTATCGTTTGCTTCCTTCCCCTCTTGCTTCTCATAAGGTGTCTTACTGCACACAGGCATACGCGACGAGTAAATGGGAGATACGTTTGACTCAAGGCAACAAGCTCTACCGTGGGTAACGTGAGCGCAAAACTGTTTGCGGCCTGAAGTGCACTGAGTTTTAGCTGACCGGGAACTTGAAGCCAAAGCAAATAGTTAACATGTTCGTTGAAACGACACTTAAGTTTTAAAGACATACATTATAGCTGATTCTACAATCCAACCTTTACAAGGAAGTCAATATAAGGTGAGAAGATTGTTTGGGTTTAGCGATTGGTTTATAATAGCATCTTTGGACTTTGTGTCCCGCCGCCGTATATCCGGTGAAAAAACCATTTTTCCATCCGTCAGCTTGTACTGTACGTGTGGCCCTCAAGATCGACCAGAATCATATGTTAAATGTGACCGGAATTTCCAGCAAAACTGAATGAAGAATAGAGCAGTCTGTGCTGTAGCGGCAACTGATTCAAGCTTTTTCATAAATACACTTGCTCACAGTGACATGCTTTTTATAGTTAGAGATATGTTAAATCACATTTTATTGTCAACAAAATTCTTATGAAATTGATCAGTGATTTCCAAGATTGAAAAATCTACCCATTTAACTGTTTAACTGTCTGTGAAATTGCACATTTTCGTATGTTATTCAAGTGGAATACAGACGGTATTTTTAAATTCAGGCATTTTTAATAAAATTCTGTGCCTTTAACAGACTAGTCTGGTATTGATTAGCTAGCATTCTTTAGAAAGTAATTCAGTCATTCGCAGCGCCAATGTGAAGTACGCTACTTGCTAACAGGCTATCACAGAATGAGACTGAATCAGAGTAGTTCTGCACGATTTACACATCAATAGCGTTTTGCTACAGTTCGTAAGGTGCACACTCCAGTGGGGTGTATGTATGTCAACATGCAACGGACAGTTATTGTAAAACAGACGGAATTTTCATACACCAGACAGAATTTTTACACTCAATTCATTTAGGCCATTGTAAAAAGTGTGCTACTAAAGTGAGCGGGTTATGGCACTGATGCGTTTCTGTATGAGCAGGAGAGATCGGCGTTCCCTGATTGTTATCATCGCTGATATGCGAGACAAAGCTTGTTATTTGTACGCAGCGGAAGCGAACCGTATTTACTTGCAAAGGACCAGTAGCACACATTGGGCCATTGATCATGTTGACAACTTACAGTCCACTGTCAAACCCTTATTCAGTTGCATAATTTTCCGTTTTTCCTCAGGGTGGTTCTGACCTACGACAAAATGTGCTGCTTCGGACAAATACGGCAGATATTCTTTTGTTGTGCCGACGTATTGGAATAAGCATTTCCAAGCGAATGGGCAAATGAAATACGCGACCAAATTTGCTGAAATATTTTGCAAGTATGGAACGACCAACTCTGTATCATAATCAGCACCCAAGAGGTAGCTGTTTACCAAACTTCACACGGTAAACCGCAAAACTACCGAGGTAAGTTGAAGGTTGAAGCCTGCTACTGATAGCACTTATATCGAAGCGGGATTGTGCTCGTTACTTTCCACCCTAAGAATGATTTTCCACCTTTCTGATCAATCTCTATCAGAGAACTCTGTCTCATATGTTATCCACCAGTTCAGCTGCAGTTACCTTGAGGCGTACAACAGCAAAACGGAACAAATCTAGCCTCGGAGGATGACCGAGTAAATCTGATGGTGGTTAGTGCATATAATGAATCGACGCGGGTCGACGAGCCAACAACTGGACAGAAATGCAGCTTCTTTGGTCGTGAAACAGGTAACCACAACATGTCATATATTTGACCCAACCACTTCGTTTTTGATCCTATTACACAAACCTAGTCCACGGTTGTCGGTGTTTTCTGAAACGTTATTAATTCAACATCATACCCTGGCATTTAATTGCTAGAGGTTGCTGGTGCAATTATTTTCGTCACCGCTGCATTGAACTCGTTTCCCTCGCCTTGGTAAGCAGACGTGGGAGGCTCGTTCGTTTATCTGTTGTCGCCGTGACCTATAGGTATAGAGTTGAATGTTTACGTGGTCGGCTGACAAGATCAAACGAACTAGTTGCATTCCGTAATGCATGTATGTTGGCCGTCTTGAAGAAAAACTGGAATCTGGCAAGTATTATGTTCGTCCTCATAACGAATAAAGCCTGCACTTACTTGGCATGTGTTAGTACGTGATAGATGGATTATAACGAGCCTCCTAAATCACCGAATTTCAGCGATTATTTGAGGACAACTTGGCATTTTTTAACAGTAGGCGTTACTGATAAATGGGTTGACGATAACAGCGTTGCGAGCAAGTTGTAATACTTTACGTTTCATTCATCTCAGGTCGCCCTCCTGATTTATAGGCTGTTTTACGTCTCTTCACTGAAGAAGGGCACAGTCCCTGTCGGTTCACAATGATTACAACCGCAGTGGCTCGGAAGGTTGTTTCTAATGTTTCTTGATGCCCACATTTAAGCCGACACCACATGACCAGCTTTGCTTTTCGTAGGACGAGATCAAAGTGAACTGTCTTCCAGCATTAAGGGGTTGGAAAAACAAGTTTAACCATTTACATATAAATTTCCCTGCCACAAACGACTGTTATAGAATTCTTAGCCGCGCAGACAAGTGTTTTGAGCTATGACAGCACGAACTGTTGGTTAGATCTTCCATTCCGATTGACTCCATCTGATAAGTCTAGGAAGGGACAAAACCGACCATGGGATGATGAGCTGAAAATGAACATGAAAACGCACTATTAGGCATTTATTACTGTTCGGATATTTTGTGCCAACTGTGCTTGCGTTTCAAAACCGCCGATCGTGTGGTGAATTTTAAGGTGGCTTTAACAGTCTCATTACTTTTTACACTGTTTTCGTCAAGTACCTTTTTGTGGTTCTGTAGAAAGATGTTTGAATTACTAAAACGTCGTTATTCCGAAAGTTGAAAATAACGATGGTGGATATATCTTGCACGTGTACAACACACCTGCTGAAAAGTGAACAAATTACTTACAATATGCCTCATCGTAAATACAGTATGTTTGCCCAAATTGATTATGAAACCCATAAATTCGATCGGCTTATAGTTAGCTTTCGCTGTGTTTATTGGTGTGATTTGTAAGTGACCCAAGTCAAGTTGGCCGCACCTTTAAAAGTGACACTTCAATTCCCTGGTCAGATTGAGCATTCTGAACTCCGTTCTATCTTTTGGACTGTTCAACAATCGTTAGTCAATGCAGATACTTTTCGACGAAGTTTCAGCTAGACTGTAGCTGCTCACCAGCCTGTAGATTCTGGGCCGTTGTACGACCAATTTTCCCACAGGAGGCATAATAAAATGATAGGCATTTTAAATTATTTTGATTCCAAAAGGATTAGCTGTTCCTTGAACCAGAAGTTTCACCTGATCTCGTCATTTAGACTGATCGTTTACCGACTGGAATTTATATCGTCATACTTCACCGAGACTACGGATTGACAAGGATAACCGCGGTGTAGCAAGCTCGACTAAACTGAAATTAAGGTATCGTACTACATTCGCCCTGTGGTTGGAAGGTGTGCATATGTTTCTGTCCTAGACATATACGTCGAAGCTTGTAGAAGTATGAGTTCGTTTTCGGTCAGTTAATGTGCTGTTTGTTGAAAATTTGTAAACAGGTGTGAATCTGTGAAATATATCCATTTTGGAAGCAATGATGAGTGTGGCATTATCTGTTTTAGCCCCATATATTGAGATCAGCCTGTAAATAAAACTTGTTGTTCTACCTCTGCTTATACGTTTACAACAAACGGTAGATGAGTTTCGATCGATAAGTTGATAATCATAACTTTCAAATGTATTTGTAAGCAAGGGTCGTGACTTCAGTAGTACGAATCCGGAAGTCAACGTCCGGTTCGAAAAGGGATATGAACCAATGAATCGCTCTAACAAAAGTGTACCCTGACTCTAGGTTTACCCTTCCATCTAGGTCATATGGGAGAACCTATATGGGTGGCAAACATACAAACAATTTTAGGCGTCTTTTTATACATGGCGGTGGAAATAAATGCTATTCAGTATGTGGATACATTTAATAACAACATTTGCGTGAATAGTCCACGTCAATTATGAAAGTAGCATATTGACTAGAAGGAATGTGAACAAAGAATTTTCAGAAGTAGGTCAGCTGTGTTCAGTCCATGGCAGGTTCGACTGGAATTCACAAAACTTAGCCGCCAATGCCCCCAATGTTTCGGTAATGTGTATTCTTTGATTATGTTATTGAAGGTAGAAAACAGGTTGTTTAGTTCTTGACATTTTCCGTGAGTATTTTAAATAATACTGGTATCCATGTTTTTTCTCAATTTTCTGGTTTGCTCCTAGAGTTAGGTTGCGTACTTAAAACAATTGTGCACATAAACTAGAGGATGGATAGTCCAGCGATATTAGGGAGTTGGAAACAGGTTTAAATAAATCAATGCTAGGCATCCTGTTCAGATATCGTTAGTATGACGGAAAACAATTCGGTTGAGGTTTGCAGTCTACCTCAACTAAAGTCATAAACGACCAAAATGTTGATTGTAATGTTCCATAATACCCGAGCACAAATGGACACCCCCACGAACGTTTACCTCCTCGTTTGGACCTATTCAATAGAGACACTTACCTATTTAGGCTAAGACTGGTTGACGCGGGATGTCGAATCGAATATAAGCGTTATAATATATAAAACAGACTCTACGTGTAAGTGGGTTTTCGCACAGAGTATGGTCGATTCTGTAAGGCATATCCAACTTTTCGCAAATGATATGAGCTTTTATCAGTCAGCCTAGCATGGATTATGGAACTTGTTAAAACTAACAAGACGGCGCCTTGTTTTATGCTAGGTACATTGGAGTACAATTGGATTCACCTACTTCATTGTTTCGTGTAACGAAACAAACCGGCTAGTTAATTGTGAGGTCAACTGAAGGCCAAACTAATACGATATATTTTACACATACTTAGAAGCCTGGCAGAGATTATGTCGAAGTTTAGCGACAACCTGACTAGTAGTAATTTTGTTGTTGACTAAATTGTCAAGAATTGCAGGATCTTGCGAATGACTGATATCCCCAAAATACTTCTGAAGGACCGAAATAACACTCATTTTCTGGGCGCAACTTAGACAGATTCTGTGTCCTAGGCAACTGTGAGATTCAACTTATTGAAAACTATGAGTTCTTCAGTTCTGATAGAATATTACCTGGGAAAAACTCTTCAGTGATCCGTAAGTGATGGCCCTTGAATGAAGTGCATTCTGTTAACAGTAACGATATCTGTTGTTTTTCATAACAACTGATTTAGACTCGTTAGATGGAAGCATGAAATTTCGTTTCAATCACGAAATTTTTCCAGGCAATCAGTAAAAGTGATTCGGCGACATATAACACAAGTGGAAGAGAACATCAGGTTCAAAACTTGTTAATGATCAAACGCCTCTAGATTTGCTGGCAACATATTAGAGCAATTCACACCGACGAACTACTATGGTTTACTGATGAGTAGTCGGGGATTTGGTTTATTTTTCAAGTTGAACATNCAAATCTGAACGCTCAACCACTCTCGCTTTTGGTTTTACTTTAAAAAAACTAGATGCTTCAGTGTGATATGTGGCATAATCGTTTCACTTCTGCACACCGTAAGAGAAACGAGAAGCGTGTTCAAAAGAAATGAACCAATGTTGCTTCAAATTCGGTAATTGATACACGCTTGTTTTAATGCGCTTGATAGTAAACAAGTTGTATCGACTAAAACCCTAGGGTGACTATACAAACGTACTATAAGAAAACGTTAACTACAGCCCACAGAGAGTCTAATTCACCAGCAATCAAGCATTAGTGTGATGAAATGCACAGACGTACCAATTAGAATTTGAAGGCACTGATTTTGTGTTTCATTTCAAGATTGTAGACTGAGGAACTGCGAGTACAATGCGAAACAGGCTGTCCGAAGCAGCAATGGTAGATTGTGTAAGACTAATATAATCTGTGGAGGCGGGGAGTAACGCGATTATTATCTACAACTTAATTGAGTGAAAGTGATGTTCATCGCTTCTTTGATTCAAAGATTTACGAAATCAATGTGAAATGTGGCAACTTTCAATGAGAAAACGTGCGCAAAATCCATGGGTCGTTCAGTTGATTACGTTGTTTCATCAATCGTGATATCCATTTTAAGAAACGTGTTGCCTCTTCATATGAACGCTTCTCTATTGAAGCAAGAATGGAGAGATTAGTGGTCTTGGTTTGGCGTACTGTGTGATGAGCAAGCACGACTTGATTTAGAATAATCAGATGGCTATACTACTAACAAACTCTGATATGCATATATCGCTACATCGAAAACAAGGTTTATAACATGTTTATACAATGAAACTTCATAATGCATTGATAAGATGTGCACGGTCGCAAATTTTTGAGTGAATTGTTGGAAAGATGAGATGACCGAAGTGCGTTGGGCTGATATGTGAATATGCTCAGGCCTGCGATTTTTTAAGTCGTACAAGTGTTGGAGATTAATTCTCTTTTGCTCTCGATCACAAGTTTTTGGTAAGTGTGTGAATCTAAACTTAGCAACACCAGTGCGGCCTTCTCACCCTAATTATTCACACAATAAAATCAGGATACGAGAAAAGAAACGAATGAGCTACACCAAAAGCTATGCACTGCCGAACATTTCAACAAGTCTACCTGGTTGCTTCATGTAAATTGTTTGCGGAAGTTGTGGGTGCTAACAAGAGAACTCATTGAAAAGATGTTCGACTTTTAAGTTGTACAAAGATTCGAAATCTTACTGTTACCTGAAGGCTATATCCAGTGTGAGTAAAAGTGGGGAACAATGAGGCCAGAATCCAGTATGATCCTGAGTTGTAATCATAAGGCAGAAGAGGTTCCTCCGGTTCCAAATAAAAGGTAGTGAAAATTGATCGAGGGACCGCGGTTTCCTGTGTTTGTCACGTCAGACAAAACGGTAACCTTTTTCACCCAAAAGTCTGATTAACTAATACCGTCAGCTTCAACATATTGAAATACAACTGCCGTTTACTCCTCAGTAATCTAAATGAGCAGCATGACACAAACTACGGGTGAATACATGCGCATCGAATTTGATGTTCACTGTCAACATCTAGAAGAAACTAAGCAGGTTACAGTAGCAGGAAAGACTGTCAATAAACAGCGCCATTATTTCGCAACTGAATTGACGTTATTTGTAAGGTAGCAGATGGTGACATATGTGGTCTGTGAAAATAAATTGTAATGGTTGCAATGGTGAATCCTTGCAAACCTCCTAATTTATACCAGAAAACCAGCAGCGTTTGCTGCATTAACAACACAAAATTATTCTACGATTTTACACCCACGAGTGTGCACTCATATCTGGCATCCAAATTCACAGCGTTAACCACTGGTATTGAAAAAGGTGAATGTAGGGGTTTATTTTTTGGAGGCCAACTCGCGTGCACGATCAAAGAGTTAGTTTAGTCCACACACACAGGAGATACCTGATGTTATGCACAGAATCCAATGGATCTTATATCAGTAACCAGCGTTGAACACAGTGTTTGTAGCATGTGATCAGGCAACCTGGAATATCCCTGACGTATACTACTGCTTTCCACTAATTTTGTCTTGAAAACGTTGCTTTAATTGCTCTGATATATGTCGCTTCACCTGCACCTTCATTGCCAAGTATGCTGAGCATAGAACGAAGAGATTATCCAAATGCGCGTCCGACCAGTTCCCTGATAACGGCGCTACAACATCTGATAAAAAGGAAACACACAAGTGAGTTTAGACAAGCGATGTATGACAAAGGTTCAAGGGAGATATTGTAATCTAAAGCAAAATTGATTAGCACCTGCTGTTCAAGACCAGGATTGAAAAACGAGGTAGACCATTCATCAGATTCTTCGCTAATCCAATGGTGATGACTTATTAACTTGACTCACACTACAACCATCCTGTATCCTTGTCATAACTGTTCACTTGTGTTCAGTTTCTCAGAATGTGTGGCGCACGTGCTAAGCGATAACCGTTCGGTAGTCTATTAAGGACCATTCCTGATTCGTCTATTGACGATGACTTTCAGTAACCGAAAGGAAACGCCGTACAACTCTTAGGAAATGCAAACGTCATAGGTATGATTAGAGGATTGATCCCGTAGAACATTCCTCACGGAAAATGTGTCAAAGACCATAAATCTCACTTAGAACACGCCATAAAAATTTCGTCCATCAGGCGTGGAAAATGGGTCCCACTGGTCCGAACGCCACAGAGGGAGTAAAAGGTAGGTGAAGAAGTTTCTGTTTTACAACCAGTGGGCTGTATTTTTGACTAAAAGCAGGATGATTGTGTTATCTGGAACTGACAATCCAACCACACTTAACGCTCGTGTATTGCTATTATTTAAAGGAAAGTCTTAGGTGTTCAAAACTGAATTTAACGTGGCTGATCCTATGTTGTACAAATATGCCTGCTAAAACACAAGTCATTCGTCCAAAAATGACCTATCTCAAGTGAAGCAGTTTCTCCGTTAGAATGATGGCGCCACCTTTCTACACTTGTCATTGATTGTATCATCATATTCTTTTATTGTTCGCCAAACTCTTTGCTATTTATTTTGCATAACCGATCATTATACATAGGTTTACAAAGGTACATGTTTTCAACTGTTAGGATCAACCTCTGTACACTGTACAATTTGCACGCATTCGTGTGTTTGTTGACGCACTGTTCACCAAGACCATCTTAATACACTGACACCCACTTGCTGGTTAATCTTAATGATTATTCTCTCCGTTTCCTAACTAATTGGGCACGCTTGCTGGCACACAATTAACATCAGCTTACGTGTGATCATTTGTACTTCTTGGGTGTCTGGCGCAGTTTTTGTTGTTCGAGAGATTTGTTTACGAAACACCTCTCATTTGTCTAACAATCTAGCCCGGTTTACTCCGAACACAAAATACGGCGACAAGAAACGCTAATCTTATGGTATGCGCAAACGCGATATAGCAATTAACACAATGTTTCTTAAGCAGGATACTCAAACTTTTCAACTTTCGGTTCACCTTGGAGAAGATCTAAGAAGCTGAATAAAATGGGGTTCAAAATCAACTCATCCTGAAGGAGTTTCGTGAACATTTTATTTTCCAGTTGGATGGTTCTGGATGAGTGGGCTTATGTTTTACACAGTTATAAATGGCGAACTTTGTGCGCCGAGCATATTCTGGGAGACAACCTATATGTATGAAAGTTTCAACTCAACTCCGTTTGTGACGCATGCCCACCATTTTTGGGCGTCGCACTGATGATTAGAAATCATCGTATGGTTTTAACACTCAGCGGGAGGAAATCCTGTTTTAAATGGAGGAAAAAACGAAGATTTATCTCCAATCTTGGACCAGATTAGAATTTTTCCTTGAATTCCATATTTATTATTCGGAAACTGATCATCCTCATCAACCGTACATATGAAGCCACCTCACCGAAAGATGTAGGTTAGTTTCGCGCAAACTTAGTCTATGTCTCACTAAATTTTCTAGGTATAGAGAATGCAGAACATTGCTTGTTAATCATACGGGGTTTCTGATCAAACCGTCAAGAGGAGAACGGAATGTGTCCAGTATGAAAGATTTCCCTCCTGATGAGTGCAAATTCAAGCGGTATACGAGGGTTTTGACTTAAAAATGGATAGCTAGCAGTCTCCAACTTCTGTCTCACACGTTGAGTGTGATATGAAATACTGAAACCATTGGAGCAGCTGACGTCAGCTGCGAGACTAATTGTGATTCCATGAAAGCGGTGTCTCGTTGAGACACATGTTTTCTGTGGACAACTCTGTATACCAGATTTTGATCAGTTAGCGTGTGATCATCCTAAGCCATCTTCGTGCTTGTTTCGGTTCCTGCTGCGTAAAACACTCATCTAAAGTGACGGGAATTCTGTAGAACATATCATTGAGTTGCACTAAACTGTACTACTTTGATGTTGATTCGCTGTTCACCAATGTCTATATGAATAACAGGCTGTCTATTTTTGTGATGTTCCATCTTCTGCCAGAATCTAACAGAATGTACTATCATTGTCCTAACGGTGGGACTTCTTATATACTGAGAATAGTCGGCTTTATGTCAATTGTAGTACGCACATATAGACTACCGGTATGGTAGCTGGTAACCCACCCAGCCCAACAACATTTGACGTTTTTGACTGCGGTATGAACAATGACTGTTGCGTTAGATTGACTGGATCACTCTCGCGAAAAAGGTGTCAGCGGTTAACTAGATTTTGCTGAGAAGCTTCAGTCCAGCGAATGCTGCGGACATTCAAGCTCTCCTTACATGAAGTTGATAGCTTACTATCAATAGGATAAACGGAGATCGAGCTATTTTCAGACCTATTGGTGAGCCGACTTTAGGAGAGCACAACATAACGCTGTGCGTATCGAAGGCAGTTTAAAGTAATCAGGATTGCGAACTTTCTTCTTTCACTGCAGTTGAGTACAAGAATGATCCAAACTAAATCCAGTTACATGGAATACGATAAGAATTTACCTGTGACTCCGTTAATAGGGAGAAATATTTTCAGGAAATTTTTACAGGAATTCTTCGCAATCCACACACTAGCCAAATTCCACTGGGATTATATCCAACGAATGAAGCTGCTTAACTCTGAATCTCAGGAGCGATTACATTGCAACTGATTTAACTAAGAATTTGCGCTAGGTCTTAAAGCCAACCTGTCTAACTACTGATTCACGTCTGTTATACTTTACTCCTGATATCCTCTTTCTGCATTCTCGTCGTAAGGCAAAGAGTCATTCTGCTTCTCGTACAGTTCGCTTCCATTCACGCTGACACTGGTGTTGGTCACACTGATCAAGATTTGCGACAAAATTTAGCGTAACATATTCTCAAGTGGTTAGTGAACGTGATGACAATAAATAACACAAGCTCAGTAACTAAGCCTGAGCCCCCAATCCACTGTCAAACACCTCGTGGGTGAAGGTCATTTTTTGCGCTTTGATATTGATCAAAACCGAAAGCCGTTAGTATTCACGGAGGCTCTGATAATTATGCATCATCGGCCACTTTCATAGGCACAAACGGTACTTACACAGCGGCGACATCATAGCGACCACATTGATCCTGATTTTATGGGTACATGTAGCGCCTAGTGTTTATTCTGTTTTTAGTGCGCCTGATTTATATGATTAGTAGTTTTAGGTATGTCGAGAATAAACATAATGTTAAAATTTCTCACCGACCGCATAATGTTAGCATTTCTCATCAACCCGGTTGATAAACTGGATAAGAGAGAGAGTTACTGTTTAACATTCTGTGCTCGGTCGGCTTCACAGTAGGTGTGATGGAGAGAAATGAATCACAAAACGAGTGGCAAAGAGTGTGACAAACCAATCGAACTGTATGGGTTTTTCTTATGCTGCATAAGAACTTTTGAACATATCAAACATATCAATGTCTCTCTACCATCCTCCAACATCTGTTCACCACATTACATGCAGGTGAGTGTTATCCACACTTGATTTGCTTGATGTGAATGTAAACGTACAACTGGACGCTTCCTACAAGGACTTGTAATTCCTAGGCACTGATTAGGGTTGTTATGGATACCGTCGATTATCCTTCAGAATTAATGAGGCTCCCGTGAAGTGTCAGCAAAATTTGAACACGATGCTCTGTTGTTTACCAATTGAAGTGGCTGACACGTACGGTGCACTCATCGGCAGACACTCTTTGGGGCTTTGTCAGAAATACGTACTTAAATTTCTCTAGCACACTGAGGAGTATTGTTTTAGCTAACATACCACGTAAACGAAATGTCCTAGTTTATCCGCTGATGGAAAATGTTTCTGAAGTCTTCATTGATTGTGGAGCTACCATTTCCAACATATGAACAAAACTTCGCAGCACTTTTAATAATTTTTCACTGCTATAGCAAGTTCACTTTTTGTATACACACGTTGAGAGTGTCCCAGAATACATCCTGATCACAAGTAGCAAAAACGGAGTTTGTCAGCTTGCACTCAAACATTGTCTGAAACTTCGAAACAATGCTAGTGTCTAATTTATAACTGGAACGCGGTAAAGCGAATCTACACATACTCGTCACTAGCGATTGCTAACAGGACACAATCGAAGGAATTCTATCACAAGCGTTTCCACATGAGCACCAAAGAGTACTTTGTCCTATACCCTAAGTGCTACAAAGTTAAATTGTGGTCGGACTGTTGCTGAATGTCCAACATTCACTAGGATGTTCACTAAATGATGTTGAAAAAGAGTGCATTAACTATAGACCACTCTTACTATTGTTCACAACAAAAGCTGTGTTTCAGTCCAGTAGGCTGAGTGGAGTCCGCATTAGGGCACAATTTTGAGTGGATAACTGTTTATTTATTTTAAAAACTCTTCAAACAGACAATTTCAAACATTCTGATACACTTCGTCAGCTATGTTGTCAACGTGTCAAACAATTTCGTAGCACATTTTCACTTATTTCAATGTAAACTTGTCTGTTACTTTTTGACAGGCTATACAAAACATTCCAATCTGGTTAGACGTTGCAGGAGGTCATTGTTCAGTAGACAGGTTGGACTAGCAGCAGAAGCATTTCCTTTTCATAACGGACGCACTCACCATAGCGGTTAATTGCTTCGTATTATCAAATTGTGCAAATATTTTATTTTCCTCGGGAAATACTGTACTGTGGTAATCATATTGTGGGTGAATAAAGTTTCATTAGATAAATCTAAGAAAAAATCGAAACATTGATTGTGGGGTGCGATAATGTGATCCAAACCACTGATTTTGATGAGCTAGCGAATGGTCAATACATGTGACCATTATTGCAACATACATACGGTAACCGGAACTATTCTAGTTACATTTTTATGTCTGTACCGGAAACTTCAATAAATCTAAGACACCTGTTTACTCAAATCAGGATTCTCTCAGGGTTTAGTACAGACTATGATGGTGATCTCAGTTGAATGAAATCTCTATAACATTTTAATCCTTTAGCTACACAAAATCCGTAATACCCTAGTGAGAATTCTTCGTCTGCAGACGGGCACTCGTGATTACAATCCATCGAGCCATCCGCGAATAGTAACATGATAATAGAACGACTACACTTTGAATATGTGCCCGCGCACACGCAGTTCGCTACTAAACTACTCCACACTGAACCAACATTTGCCACCTGAGTTCTATTCTGGACAGTGTGTCATACCACTGTCACCTCCACCCAAGAACCAATAAACCACAACATGAAGCTGGAAGACCAGTTCATTACACACTGTGAGGCCAGAACTCACGAGCTCTTGGATGACCAAATATGTGCGCAACAATTCCGACCTATACCACGAACTTGACTGGTTGGCATTGTGACCAGAAGAACATTACTTTGGGAAGGGGTGAAAATACTACAAACTAAGCACTGAAGACCTGGTTAACTATAACGACAAATAAGTCATGAAATCTCCTGTGCGTTCAACCCAAGTGGACTAATTAACACGCTCCGTGTGTCCAGGGTGGTGAAATTTTGGCCAGTAAATGCTTCCGTAAGCGTTTTCATAAACTAGAACAACTTTGCTACTAACCGAACAAATTGAGAAGTATGAATTGTAAATCATTCCATAGAACAAAGAAAGCGAACATGTAACAGCACAGAGACTGGGTGATATTCCACTTAATATAATGCTTCTATGGTTTCTTACTATTGTAGGGAAGAGTTAGGACCTCCCTTTATGCACGTATCAATGTGCGTCTGATACGGAAGTGAGCATAACTGATATTGATAAATCCACGCTCATTTGCTTCTAATGTCTGTTCACTACATTTAATAAATTATCGACTACGCCGACTTTTACCAATGATTAACATGTGATCACTTATACCGCCTTTTTGCCAACCGGGCTACTTAAGTTTGTTCTGCACAATTTATCCACTCGTTATCTGCATTTCGCCAGTTTCCTGTTGGATGTAAAGGCGGAGAGGCCGAAATGAGTTAACACATGCTATCAGTATAGTCTGTGTCATACAGATAGTCCTGATATATTTATTGTGAACGTGCACTGGAGCAACAAGCTTCTGCGCACGTAACATGGAACCAGACTTTACTTGAAGAAGGAGTGTTTGGAAAATGCAAATTTATTTGCTTGCAAAGAGCAGTTGGTTATTTATGGTGCTAAAAGACAATGTTAGATACACTATTGCTGTAATATTAAGCTACTAGCAGCTGAAAGTGTAAGCGAACCGAAATACCGATTTCGGGTGCTATCCTTGACAAAATCTGTCGGAGAAGCACACGAGCAAACAAACGCAGGTGTAGTGGTCCATTCTCACTCTAAACTAGTATCCTCAAATTATTTTCTGCATTTCTCAACACACCGGTGAGCAGTTTCGCCCAGTTTCTATGTGGACACCTTCGGTCAGTCATTGCAGACGCAGTCCTATGACCTAACTGAATAGTCCCTGTGCACCAACTACCTCTAACATCTGTACTCTATGGTGTTGACTACCACTTCTCACAGTTGATGGCATACTGATCGTATCCGCTTATGCACACTTGTTATCGCCTGACAGGCAATCATGTATTTTACCTGCTTACACATTTTCTAAATGTGTATTTGACTGATTCGTCATCTGGTGCACATTACGCACCTGTTTCAGTGTTTGATTATTCTCTGCCCCATACAACATCAGCAAGAGGTAACTCGATATGTTGATTGCCTACATGTATTTAGAATTGCACACGTAAGTGACCATGAAGCAAACTATACTCTAGTGGTCTTTCACGTAGCGGGGAAACATTTCGGGGGAATGGCTCAGAAGGTGGGTCAGTCCTAGGACTCCATAGTCCAGCCTTAGTAGTAGTGTTGCTCATTGGTTTCAGTTACTTGATATTATTAACTGAGAGTGTCAACTAAACTAGACTGACAATAGGTCGTGCTTCCGCGTCGTTATTCAGTTTGGTAAGTACACTACATACCGAAATAGGAGATTTAGATGATAAAGCATTACCCTTGTTCATGATTTACTAGACTAGTCTAAGTTTAATTGAGGATGCATACGGATGCAGTATCATACTCGTGTATGCCTCCCTCCAATTGCGATTTTTTTTACAAAATCACTGCTGAAAAGATTTTCTTGTTCGGCACAATGAGTTGTGCTGATAGATTGAAATATTAGAATACTTCAGCCTCTTCTTTCCCTCTGCTAGATCATTTGTGGCAGTGAGTTCACACGTGGTTTTATCATGCCAGTTGGATCGTAGATATACACTAATGATTATCCTTTCGTCGATTTTCACGAATTAATGTGGCGTTATCACATTGCCCACTTCTAGGTGTAGAAATGTAAACAGGTCGGTCTTTATTAACATCTCTTCGTTTCATTCACGGTATTGCCGCAAACATCAAATCCACAGTATTGAGAAGGTTGCACGATTGTAGAACATAGGAACAGCCTACATACCTAGCAGTTTTTGTATAAGCCTATGCTAGTGAAGACTGTGTCTAATATCGTGGTATCAAGTGTCAATATTAGTAGTGTTTTAGTAATGTTGCCAGTTGTCACCCAGTAGTGGACACCCGTTTTGTTGTTCTTAGTGTGACGCGTTATATTTCATGCATCACTGTATAATTTATGGTCGGCCAGCTAATCCGTTCTCCTCCGGTGTATGAGCGACAGTGGTACGGCAAAAAGCTATCCACCCCATGTTCAACAATAATTCTTTTTTCGTTTGATATCTCACAAAAACTCAGTGTTCTGAATTGTGCTTGTTGACCACCAAAAAGGTCTACCAGATGACACTTCTAAGTAGGCTGGTATACATGAGTTTCACTGATTTGCATCTTATGCGAATGAGGCTTGTAGCGAACAGGTGCGGATAAATAGCGATGAATTTACAGCAGTCGGAGATGGATATTTGGGTGGATGCCGCAATGCTGATCTGAACTGCAGCATAGTGAAAAACACGTGTGCTATGATCGACGTATCCTGATAGATCCAGATGTGGGAATGGTTGATCAACAGTTGGTGTATTTATTTTATTATCTAGCGGCGCAAGTATCAAGTGAAGTAGGGCTTCGGATGAGATACTATATTGTAAATGCCCTGGTTAAAATACGAAGAAATGAGTGCAAGGTACCAGGTCGCGTAATAGAGACACATCTTATGACCTTGCATTTTGTAAATTTGCTTTTTTTATTGCAACCGTAAACTCAGTAGTGGCTAAAATTGCATTATTATTCCTGGAAAAGCAATGTATTTTTAAGACAGTTCTTTATTTACCGAGAATGCATGTCGGAAAGTATTAGCACATGACAAGCAACTGCATATCAATCGTTTAATTTCTAAATTCCTAGAAGCTTGTTTTAATTACTATCACTATGCTCTAATTCCTACGGCCTACTGGACTGGTCACCTGAAAACCACAACCCAGAGGATTTCATGTTTGTGAATCAGAATGTACCATCAGTCATTCATGAACATGATTGGATAGATGTCCTTAAAAGTTTCAAGTATAAGTTCACAACCAGGGTTGCGGGTATAGTGTTCATTTCTACCGAACCCATTTAGAGACAGCCGTGCTGCCCATCATACAAAAGTGTGACCTGCAATAATGTGCGATTACGTTCAGTGGTCGCCAGTGTGGTCTGGCGCCACATTCTGTACATACTGTCTTTGTTGTTAACCCACTTCAAAACATGTACGTATTGTGTGCTTATAAGTCCCATTCCAGTTTGTATTCATCATCAAAAACCTCTACTGAAATGGCTAACATTCCTAATTGAAGAAATGGCATACCAGTAACATCCGGGACTACCGCAAAACTACTTCTAATAACCGGTCCAGATCAGGTAACAGATTGACAAATCAGGGAGCTCCAGGTGCAGAGGAGACAAGAATGAGCTAGAAATTGTAAAGTCATGGCTTCAACTTCGCGAACGTTGTTCCGTCTTCGAAAAGGGACAAGGGAGACCTCAACCCTGAATACCTTCTCAGCAAGGGTGACTTACGTACTACGCCATCACCTGGAGGGATGCGCTTAATTAAGGATTCACAGTGCTGTACGTTAGGAGAGCTCTGAGACTTTTCTACACATTCCGCCGGATAGGCTAGTGGGGTTCGGCTAACTCGAAGTGTTTTACATACATTTGAGGAGAGTACTGATGCTCACCTACAAATATATCCTTGATATTGAATTATCAACCACTAAGTTTGGATAGGCGCAAGAAGTCATTCAGTGAACCTGCAGTAACTGATGGTGAGGTCTCCAATGCATCCCGTTTTTGCGGTTAAAGTTTGGTTCACCGGCTGAGGAAAGTGGGGGAGTACTAACCGATTTTGAGCATCAGATAGTTAAGGGCGACCAGCATCAGAATCACCTACCAATCAACTGTCTCAGGTCACCAAGAGGATTTGTTTGACAGTTTGCTGATTTGTAGTTTCATGCTGGTTTGTATATTTCACTGGCATTCCTAACAACTCTACCTGTTCCTACGGCTGCTCACACTTTCATAAAGTGACGCGATTTTATTCTTCTCACGACACGGAAAAGAAAGTACACAGGTGCCTTCGATTGGTTTTCCTGCGTTACTTTCCAAACCTTTAATATCTGAGGAAAGGAACAATCACATTCTTGTCATTCATCTGAGCTGTTTGTCCTACTAACCTCGTCAAAAAACATACTTCTAAGGTAGCATTTGCCTCGAGACCCACACTCAGGACTTCACATTGATCACAGCATAGCAGTTTGCAAACGTTGTACTGGAATGCAAATATTGTGGGAATATAAAGAGAAGACGTCAAAGACGAGGTAGATTGGTTGTTATTACACACCACATGAATTTCTAAAGTGCAGGCAACTTTGAGCAAGGAAGAACAGGATGGGAAGGATGGGTTTCGCCAAGCCTAATACGGCCGTTTGCTCAGCATACGTTCAGTAAATGAAGGGAACTGATTCACTCCTCATCAATGCTGTAATTGGCTCAGCCTTAAGTGGTTGAGACTGACTAATTTATGAAAGAGGTACGATTGCATTTGGCTGATCACATTTTTAATGGAACGGGACAGAAAGAATATTCATTTGCCCAACTATTTACGACCATTCTGCCTGGGTGAACGGAACGTCACTCACACTCACCGAGGGCTGTTATATTTACTTGGATTACAGAGCCCTCCACCATTCTGCATATTACGATAGATCTCTGACGTACCAATATAGGTGCTCATTAAAAGTGCTTATTCTTGTTATTCACGGGAGTTAGACTGCCTCCTAATCTCTCATAGATCAGACATGTTTGTCGTTACGTGGATAAAGTACATCAGAATATGCACATAAAATGGTGTCGGTCCTGCGAGCAGGCAGACTAACGGTGTTAACAGTTGCGATTAGTAATTTGAGAAGATTTTCTAAGGTAGATTCAAATTCCTGATTTTTATGTTGATTACTACTAAATATGTTTGGTGAATGTTAGATGATCGCGTTTATCAACTACGCTAAGTTGAATATCATTAATGAATGCGCACAACCTTCGTGAACAGATCGGAGTTCCAATTAGCCTCTTTTACCGTTTCTGGGTCAGAATAGTAGCTCATATATTTGTCCGGAGCGAGTACTGAACATCCGGCCGTTTTTATGATGCAACTATTGTGCCAGTGAACGGAAATCACATACATGAAACTTAAACATTGAAAGTACAATTTAGCATGCGGTAATCTACCGTCCATAATCAGTGCCGGTAGGGAGCTGGTAGTAAGTTCACACAACGAGAAGGATTCTATTGGTCGAGCTGTTTAAGAATTTGAATTCGTACCCTGAGTGGCTGCATGTGGTTTACGAATCAACTTGTTTGAAGATAACGCTGTTGGTTCACACATTTTGAGTTCATAAGTGTTTTCTGCAAGTAATCGGGTTACCCGATGCTTGTAGTTTGAACCAGTAACCATCAGGCTATTTTTCAGTTTACATGAGCAGTTGGTCGAATAAACAGGTGATTTCACATGTAAGTTTGATCTGTGTGTCACAACAACACTCAGAGAAAATATGAACTTCTGTGATTTCATAGCTCAATAACTTTTAAAATTTTGACACACTCTGCTTGTCGCTAATGCATACTTCATCGGTAACACATATTCATCTGTCTCTAACAGATCTCCGTAACAGTTTGATCAACGCTGTTGAGGCAAAGCCCATCTTCTACAAAAACAAAACGCAATTTGACGCTCAACGTTTACGGCGGACCTGGAGTCGAAAAGCGTTGTGTCGGAAAATGTCAGTCACCCCCTGGATGCGAGAACTTCATCAAGTTTTATTCATCAACAGATGAAAGAAGAGTATTTGCTAAAAACTTAGAGATGGCTTCTACCGATCGGCTGACAACGGTGAAATGAAAAGCCTTCATACTCATTAGCCTTGTAGGTTTGCAGACTTACCTTTATGGAAAGCACTCAGTGAGGTTTGACGTACTCGCTGACTTACTGTATTGGCTGAGTGAGGAAAATTATCCTTCGTATGAACATTCTGAGAGCAACAACAAGCGATGCCTATAATCGAAAAGGTTGCGGGCTCTTTTTGCTGAGAATCCACCTTGGAATCCGTGGTGATCCACGGCTATAAGCAGTCTGTCAGGTTGGCTGTAAAACTGTTGCCTACGGCAGACCAAAATATCGGTATCTACTTCGAACTATCGTTGCCTAAGTGAGGTCGTAGTAATGTGGAGGGCTTAAAGTTGTGTAGAAGTCCCGGATGCTCTATGCAGTTCTATGGTTATGATGGAACCGGCTTCTGTCACCGTCCTCTTGGCCGGATACATAATGGCCAGGTTTTTCAGAACCAACCTGTTAATCGCGTCATCTCCGTGTCTGTAGCAGTAACCGCGTTGGCACCCAGTATCGAATGTGTCAACGCCGGTCGATGTTTTGTGAACTTTCATCCTAAATTCCGAATTGTAAAGTGACCTCGAAAAACTGTCCTGTTCAGTCCTTGTGTGCCCGAAAACGCTGGCAGATACAACGCGCCCGATGTTCACCACCGTACACACACACACACATCATGCCGCCCATGCATTAAGAGCGGCATCAGTCACGAACCCTGTCAAACCAGGAGATCAACAGGACCTCAGGTCAACAGAACTTTGAAGTGGTAATCACTCAAATTATCATCCCGGATTCGGTGAAGCGAGAAAGTCGTACACGGATGCGACAGGAGAAGTTTGTCTTAAGGGTTATGCAGCTTCAAACCAAAAGTATTTAGAAACCAAGTTTGAAACTCAAATTCGCCGGCTAAGGCACTGGTTGGACGGAAGCCAAAAAACTCGAAAATCTGACCGTCAGATGGAATGCTAATGCACACTGCACCACGCTGCTAAACTATCCGCATGATTGGGGACATCTCCAATGTTACTCGTTTTGTCCCTCAGTCACACGATGGAATCAGGTTTATTTGTGCATACGCTCCTCAGTTCAATTGTTTGCGCTAATAATTTATGAGATGCTAATTGATGACGGCCGATTTCTGTGCACAGATTTCAATTGGTTATAGGTTGTATATCGTTGGTAGTCTACAGCTTATTCAGCAAAGGACTAGCTCAGTCA
The DNA here is from genome assembly GCA_008508345.1 of Paragonimus westermani. Classification (NCBI taxonomy): domain Eukaryota; kingdom Metazoa; phylum Platyhelminthes; class Trematoda; order Plagiorchiida; family Troglotrematidae; genus Paragonimus; species Paragonimus westermani. Next base: position 146,259 of record QNGE01001664.1, read on the forward strand.
GAGTAAACCTTCAATAATACCTCTTGCTCACCCCGAATCAATGGGTTTACAGCCGTTGTGATAGACTGCGTATGGGAGCGGATATTCAGAGAACCTACAAACATGTGTGTGGTTGGTTGCCAGTTTACAAATCTTAGTACGAAACCGCGCATTGATATTTCAACAACTTCGATGTAGGCGAGTGACAGTTTAATCCCGATTCTGTACAAAAATGAGTTCTCCACAATTGTCATTACCTGGCCACATACACCGATTAGCACAAGATTGTGAATCCGGATAAAAATCCCAGCTGACCGAAACATCCACGGGACTTCCAAAGAAAAGGCTAACACAAGCAGCTCATCCGAAAACAGGGCTCCTAACCGAGTCAGGTTAGCAAATAGCCCAAACTCAACACTGCAACCGGATCCAGACTAATCGGTCCAGATTGCTAGTCCCCAACATCCCAGAGTTTTGGCCATCACGGTCCATCCTCGATAGCATCTGTCTGTGGAGAAAATTCTCAGTGAACAATTCAGCATTTGCAGTGTAGTGTTGGAGTGGGAACCAGCCTGCATTGGTAAGAGTGAGTGAAGACATCTAATATGCGATATCTCGCTAACGGTGCTGGTTTTTGTTATCAATTTTCCAGCAAACGATGAGTAGCTACATTCATGAATGAAACGGATTTACACACTAGTGTGGAAGTGATTGGAACGGAACAACTTTCCGACAGAAACTGAGGCGCCTTGCGTTATGATTTTGGGTTAATCGCACTACTTGTACACTGTGACGTTATGTTATATAGCCATGATTTTGAGACGCTGGGAGGCTTATGGCACTCCCAATTTTGCGGTGAAATTCAGGTGCCAACTCCGGGATGTACTGGGTTCACAGAAATTTCGTAGATATGTGTATGCTGAGAGCAGTCATACGCATATATGTGTGTCCAAGTTGTCAGTAAAAAAATACACTTCCGAAGGCTCTTGAGTTTTCCGAAGGCCAAAAGCATGAGGAATGCGTAGTAAAAGGCCGGAGGATAACGAGCATTATATAATCCCCAATACTGCTTGTCACCGGTGCATTTTTGGTCGCTGCAGTGTATAGGAGGCAACGACTGGTGAGCATAAACAGTGAGAGGTCGAGTGCATCTTTGTTCTACCGTAGTATTTCAGGTGATCATGATTCTTAATTATTCACTTTGGTTACCCTAATTCATGCATCATATCCGCGGCCAAAACAACTACCGATGATTCAGTTTCGACAGACTATGGTATGCTTTCCAAATTGAATACACGCGGGAGCTAAAAGATTGCGCTCTGCAATTGAGGCGGTCCATTTGATGTTGCCGCTTTAGCCGGTTTCTTCCGAAATGGCCATCTTTGTTGAGCACGTAATTTTCTTGAGGAATGCTGATAGTGATGGGTGATCCTGTACATTTTTGCGCAATTTATGTGGATACGGTAGAAAACGTGGTATATTGACCCGTTTCGTAGCTCTACTTTTCACCTTCTCAATAAGAATAGCTATCTTTGCGAAATAAGAATTATAAGCTTGGGCATTAAACTCAGTCTGAAGACACCCAGGAAATGAACTTATCAGTGGGTCTGTTTCTTCCGTTTTACTCACAAACTGATGTTATCGTAGAAGCAGCTTGCAGCACTATGATGATCAGCATCGATAGCTACTTCAGAAATGTTGCCCACGTTTACCTTTATCTTGAGCAGTGTCTTGCGCAACTTGACTTTGACGAAATATCACGCTAGAACCTGGTCACACTAGCAAATCGCAAGTAAGAGAAAAACACACTGTTTTGAGAAAAACAAACCGATTTCGTGGCAGTTCTTTTGCCGTATAAGTGGATCGCGCTGAACAAATAGATACTACTGTACACCGATACCTCGAGATACGTGTGTACTCACTGCCACAGGAAACAGTAACTTCTTGTCTAGATTGGTTACAGTTAAGAAGTGCAACACTGTGGTGTTTATCTTCGAGCACTCTGCGACATATGAAAGACAAAATCTTACCCTAAGAAAACAGCAATCGCTGTTGTGACTGTCCAGATTTCTCCTTTGAATCAGAGCTGATTAAGTCTACTGTGTTTACGAAGCCGTCAGTTATCGCTAGGGATGTGCTGATCTGCATGCACGTCAACGTTTATCGTCAAGCAAGGGAGAACAGAAAAGTGGTCGCTAGTGTTTAAACCATATATGCACACCACAGATGCCCAAAACGTCCGCGGACTTGCCCACATAAAACATTTCCCTTCAGCATAACACCACTTGTTGTGAAGTAGTTTCAGGAATTGCCTCGTACTTCAAAATTATGGTCGCCTAATGCTACTTCAGCGAAAGTCCCCTGTAGACCCTCTGTTTCAGACAATATCCAGTAAACTTGGGGCACCCGACTTATACTGCTACCTTGACGTGGTGGTCGGGCTTGTGTACTGTTTTGATCCGGCGGGCTATGCTGACTAGGACTCCGGTCCTTCCAGGTGCAACCTTGTCAGACAGACCAAAGGGGAGCAGTCAGACGAAAAGCAGTTACACTCATAGGATTGTATGTCGCACTGCTGACCGCGTAGGAGTGCTTAGGCAGTGAGGCACGATCCTATGGGCATAC